>JAODPA010128111.1:0-17188 GCA_025585075.1 Nepenthes mirabilis | reverse complement strand
CACAATTTTTATCATCCAAATATCACCCATTGAATTCCAACAACACATTAAGTTGTTGTCATAATCTATACCCTCTATCGATTCGAAAATAATCTCAACCGTTAAAATGATAAAATAATCTAAAATCTAAGAAAAGAACCATAATAGAATCCAACTCTAAGAATGCAAAATTTTTTTTTAAAAAAATGGCATACTAATAAAACAACCAAACAAGGCACAGCAACACTAGCAAACCCTAAAGAATATCTAAACAATCTCTTAACACTTCATATAAATTAAGTCAAACAGATGTCTGATTAACAGATAGCTACTGCAAGTGAAGCAGATGTAGAAGCTGCTGTCCACAGATTACACCTGCAGAAAGGCCCAAAGGTTTCAGCAATGAGAAGTGTTCTTCAACACCCTTTAATCATTTTTAGAGTACTCTTAATATAACATGTATTCATCTATATATTTCTTTTATGAGCTGTGAATAAATGAATAAAATATAACATCATTAAACTTATCTCAATGGGAATTGGGAGAGCTCCATCTCTCGAGGAGATGAAGAGGTGCGTTCTCCGGTTGGGAGGCACTTAGATTCATCCCGGCTTATATTCTCTGGGTGGGAAGCTCTCAGATTCATCCAATAGATAGGATTAGAAATTGAATTGATAAATAACGGAAATTGAATCAAGTGATTTAAATGACAATTTAATTTCTATTATTTATCTATTCAACTTCTAATCCTGACCGTCAGATAAATAAAAGACATTTCGGACTGACATTTTGCCCTTACTCTTTTTATAAGGAAATTTCTTGGATTACATTCTCTGGGTGGGAAGCTCTCAGATTCATTCAATAGACAGGATTAAAAATTTAGTTGATAAAAAACAAAAATTAAATTAAATGATTTAAATGACTAATTAATTTCTATTATTCATCCATTTAACTTCTAATCCTAACTGTTAGATAAGTAAAAGATATTTCGGGCTGACCTTTTGATCTTACTCTTTTTATAAGGAAATTTCCTCGTGTTCACTCCAACTCCTGACTAATTTAGGCTACGTAAATGCTTTCCATAGGCTAAAAGAAATAACTCTTAATTAACTAAGCCCCAAGGCTAGAGAAGGAAAAAGGAATTGACATTAGTGTAACAACTCCTGACTTGTGGATGAAAATTGAAATCAAAGCAAAGGGACTTTCCTTCTTCCCAAAATTAGAATAAGAGAAAGTAGAATCTTCTGCTTAATTAGAAGAGAAAAGGGATATGAGAGCCTCCCACTAAGAGGACCATAGCAGCTCTCAGAAACATGACATGGCACTTGTTAAGTGTGTTTTTTTTTTATTCCACATTATCATTTTTGATAAAATAGTGGTAAGCTTGTAGTGTAAACAATACGGCTCATAACATCTTAAGTGCATTCAACTTTGATTATTGCAAAAAAGATAGAATTCTTACCACCAAGTAGGCTGTACACCAAAAAGAGATGAGAGCCAAGATCCATCAAAACCTTGTCATTTGCTGGAGCATTTGAGAACCTGTTGATTGTGTGATCAACTGCTCCGAACTAGGCGAGGCTCTCATCACGTGATTGAGACCGGACAAGTTACCAATTCCCGGCCTCGACATGTCTCTCGAGTTGTTCATATATGGTACGGAGTGTGAGGATTCCATTAATGCACGTATCTGGTACCCAACGATTGGGGAATAAGATGATGTTAGCATGGTAGGATTTGTTTTTTGGGTAATTACATGATACTGCTAAAAACCAAATTCGTTACCACATCAAGACGCTTCTTATGAGGATCGCTTGAAGACTGCAAAAATGCCATCAGAAACTCAAGGTCAATGTAGCTCCAAAGTGTCATATAGATTAAATCTTCTTTCTCAAGAAATCAATGGTTTATTGATGTTTCAGATAAACAGAAAAATATGAAGTAGGAGAGTACAACAATAATAACAACAATAAAACTTTATATCCTACTAAATAAGATCGCTTATATGAATCTATTTTTGTTATTCCATTCGGTTTAATGTAAGAAAATCATTTTCATCAGATCACTATGTATTTTCTTAATCTCTTCCTTTCGTTCCTCCAACCTCGTGTTTTCTTTGGCCTATATTTTAAGTATCCAAATTATATTAAATGTCATTATCTCATGTTATCTATTATAGCTGTAACTTCTTTAGGATGTCATCATTCCTCATCTTTTAGTGTCGAAAAGTAAGTGAGCAAGAAACAAAAATATTAAGCAATATCACTCCTTCCGACCCCTAGAATCAGTAGTCGACAGTTGAATCTACATGAAATCATAAATATACAATATTATATTCTCATTGAGTTTCTGGTCACACTTCACATATAATAACTATGATATAAAGCAGGCCATCTAATAATCGATATCCTTGGTCAAAATGATAAATATCAACTAAAAGAAAGTATCAATTGTAAGTAACATTGTGATTGTCAAGGCAATTTTTTTTCAAACTTCAATGGTCACACCCTATTTTATTCCGAACAACAATGGTACAAAAAACCGGATTAAGCAATATATTATACCCAGAAGGTAGATGAGTTATAAGCCATATTCTTTATCTGATACTGTGAATGTATAATGCATGCCATTTTGCTTGTTAAAAATCAATTACAATCACTATTTTCAATTTGCCAGTTTCCATCTTTCTATGATACCGCAATTCAAATGCATTCCTTTACTTTTATCACGTCACCTAAATTTTGCATTAGTTATACATTTATACTTTGTAAAATATTGGCTTTTACAATAGACACATTTTTCTACTTCCTAACGACTGTTTGAGTAGATACCAAAGTTACAGGCCGTAATATTAATATATAGTATGTTTGGTGTCCTCTACAATATTTGATAGTATAAAAGCAAGTCTTAAAAAAGTACCCATTAACAGTTACTAGAGAACGTCAAATTTTATCAAATACATCATAGTGTATTGAACATTAACAGAAAGCATAAGCAAGCAGGAGAAAAGTTGCTCACTGTATCTCTTTGGTGTCTCCGCTCTTCAGTTGAATATCCTGGCACGGTTAGATGCCAATTTTTCTCTGCGGATAATTTCCCACACTCCGATTCAGTTGGGCAAAACATTAATGCACAAAGCATGTCTAAAGAGGATATTGATTGAATGTTACATTCATGTAGCTGAACACTCAGTCACTGAAAAAAATTCTATTTAAAAAGGCCAGCCATGCCATCCCATCCCATTTTTAATACACAACAGGCTCAGTGTAAGCTTTATTTTTTGGTGAAATAATATAAGGTGAAGAAGCATTCCCAAATAACAGCCATTTTGAAAATTTTTTTAGTACAGTTTATACTCGGAAAACTGAACTGACCCTTCGAATTTGCATATGCATGAAATAAAAGAAAATGATTATTAATTGTCCAAAACAAATTCAAATATTAAGTTCTATTCAGCCAAACGGGATACTAATCCTTTAGAAGGAATAAGTGGCACAATTCAAGATGCAATTATCGCCGTGGCATGCCTTTCAGATCGAGATAAGTCGGTGATCAAATTCCAGAAATATCACAGGAATATGAACATTAGTCCTTAAGCTAGTCCAGGGACATATCAAAGTAGAAAGGATCTGCCATGCTTATTAAGGTCACCTCCAAACACATTCCCTTAACAGTAGGGAAAATGGGGGGGGGGGGGAGCGAGAGAGAGAAAGAGAAGAGGAGGAAGAGTCGCACTAATGGATGAAAATATTAATATAAGTATCACCCATTGATATGTATCCAGATTAGATATATTGGACGCAAAAAAAATTCTGTTAATCATAGCCTAGTGAGAAATTCTATGCCAGATTTTGGAATATATCATATAAATTGGCCAATATTCCATTCCAAGACCACACTACAATGGTTAAATCAGGACAAATGAGATGGATAACTGCACTTCCCATGTTTGGATCCCCACCATGGCACCCCACTTCTGAATCGTCAAACAATAAGTAGAAGAGCAAAAAGAAGAGCAAGAAATGCAAAAAAAAAAGGAGATACAGAGAGAAATGCATGTAGATTATGGAAAATGTTTGAGCAGGCATAATCTGAGCTCCTTGAACCTTTTATGTTTCTCAATACCTTTTGCAGTCACTGTTTTTCACTGCCAAGAAAAAAAAAAAGATCCCTGTTATTGAGGACCTTCCCCTATATATAGTTTTCACTTTTGGCTTCAGAATTTTCTAGAGAAGGTTATGACACACTTAATGAAAGATATCAACGACCACAACTTCCTTCTTCCATCAACATGCAAATGACACTAATCTTACCGGTTTCTTAAGAGAGGGGAAGACAGAGATGGCCAATAATTCAAGAAATATTTGACAAGGATTTCATCATCCCATTATTTCCTTCATAGTTTGACTTGAATTGATGAACAATTTATAAAATTAATAGTCTTCATTGGTGTTGAATAAAAATACAAGTGAGGTGTGGTCAGGTGGTAAGACAACGGTTTTGGTTCCAGTATCATTGCAACAACTGAAATCTTTTGGAATAAACCAATTTAAAAATCCCATTATAAGTTGTAAAGTGTAAAATACTGAGGGTATAGATTAAGGGAAAGATGAGCAAGTGGAAAGCAATATTTGATCAAGGTCATATGTACAGTGTGAAGGGAGATCTTTTATATTTTTCGAGATCTACCCTATAATATGTGGTCAAAAGCAAAATAAGTGATTTTAGCGCTTATAAAAAGAAAATGGATTCTTGAACCTCTTTCACGCTATAATAGATTCTCTCTTAATCACTTATCTTTGTTGAGAAATCTCTATTTCAACAGATTCTCTCTCCATTTACTCCGCGTAGAGAATTCCCTACTTAAATATTTCAGTTCCATTTTGTTTGAAGACTGAAGCAAAGAGTTCTCAGCAGCACAGAAGAATAAAGCAAGAGCAATCATTGAAATATAGCGCTCTTTCTACGCAGAGAACAAGAGCAAGAATCCGTTGAATCAGAGAGCTCCAAATAAAGGGAATAATGAAGCTAGTATCTGTTATGAATCCAGTGAGGAAGGCGCAGTAAGCCAGCAACAATGCAAAGAAGTAGAACATGGAAGGAAACAAAATAAAGAAACCAGTTTGATAAGCAACACATGTACCACTTAAGTAAATAAGATAATTGTCACTATTGACAGCTATCACAGTGTGTCATAACAGTAGAAAATTTTAAAGGGAAAGGAAAAGGGAAAAACTACAAATGAAGGAATGCCCTCATTAACAGAGATCAATTTTACAAATCGTAGAGACTACCAACTGTAGAGAGAAAAATGAAAAAGGTTCAAGGAGCTCAGATTAAGCTTGCTCAAATGGTGAATGTTTCCAACTTGGGTAAATATAGTACAATTGCGTATTTTGCATGGATGTGAATTCCGGCCAATATGCATTGACATCGCGGCCCCCTAATACCAATATTTTCCGATACTACGATAATATCATAATATGTTTCTGTATCAACTGATGCAACCAATATAGTTAACTAATATAGCCCTATCAGCATAAGATTTTCAGAATTTTTTTCATCCAATAAATTCAATACTAATATATATTATCTAATATTTATACAAATACAATCGCGATCGATACTGATATTTTCATCCGTGATATTCAGTTAACATTTGTAACTTAACCAAAGAGGTAAGTAATTGTTCTCTTAAAAGTAACAGCTGATACTTAACCCCTACAATCAGAAAGTTAACTCTTGAATATCCACTTGTCAAATCTTTGATTTCTGAAGTATCTAGCAGAAGCTATTACTTGCATTAGACTTGATGAAGCAATTCAGGATTTTTTTGATTCTGTTCTGGTGATATTGTGGAAGATCAACTGAATAGTTTATTATGATAAGTGGTTCCCAGAATTAGGGCAAAAAATTCTATTCCAAAAGTAAAAGAAGATATAAGTCAGCTGCATCATTTATTTGACCGTGATGCTCTTGCTCCGCAACTCTTGCTCATTCTCCTTCTTCCTCCCTTTTATCTCTTTAAGTATGGCTTCTCTTCTAGGTTATCCATAGAAAGATCAACACCAAAAACAAACCCTGATAGCAGGAAAGTCCTCCAATCCGAGGTTCAGGAAGATACATGAAGAAGGCAGTCTATGTAGCTGAGAAAGCTAGCGCATGGTTTGGATGGATGGAAATAAAATAACAGCCTCACTAACACAATGACAATCAATGTGACACAAAATCGAAGTTAGGAGATAATAAGAAGAAAAACAGTTTCTGGATGATCAAGAAACAATTTTTTATGCTTGGGAATAATCTTAGGAGCATGTTCATTTTGTGGAAAATTGACACTTTTTTTTTCTGAAAAACTTTCCGAGGAAAACAAAAGATCCAGACAGATGTATTCAAATGTCTATTTTCCATTTAGAGAATTGAGAAACGTAACTGTTGTTTTCCAGATTTTTAGATTAAATATTAAAAAACTCGAAATTTCAAAATGATGTTTTTCAAAATTCTTCATTGCTATAAAGAAATTATTATCACAATATCTCATTTACCAATCTTTGGAGAATTTAATATGGTAGAAATAGTGTTTAATAAGCTTGTCAACATAAATATATGTCATAATATTTAAATATATTGTGAGAATTTGATATAATTTCACAACCAATTCTGTTTGTATTTCGTTTCTTTTTTTATGAGAATTGCCCCATAATTTCATGCAAATTTTGAGTTGTCACAAAAGATATTTTTACACATTGGAGAATACGGTTATATGACTTGACATAAGAACCAAACGTGTTATCCTCTTGATAGCATTTAAGTTATTGTCTAACATTTTTCTATAACTGAAAAAAGTTTATCCTTTGTGCATCATTAATTGAATGACAATTGAACAAACTGCATAATTAATTTAGTGTGCCATTAATAATACATTTTGACTTATTAATAGTTAACTTCCATAGGTAAGGCTATAAATGAATCAAGTGTTACTTTACTTAGACTTAACTTGCTACTTTGGCAAGTTTAGAAATAGGCTCGAGCTCAACTCATCAAAAGTCAAGAAATTTCAAACTAACTAAACTCAAGCATCTAACCAAGCTATTGCAAATTGAGTTCAAGAAATTTGAGTATATACCAAGTCATGCCTTGTTTAAAACTTGCTACTCACCTAAACAAGCTTTAATCAACAATTTCAAGTAGAGTTCCAAACAACTTGGTTTGATAACAGCTCCAATCATTGCTAATTGATTGATGTGTTGCTAACAAATATTAATGAATACTAACTAGTAGAAATAAGCATGTTTCTACTTAACAATGAACACATTTTCCAAGAAAATTATGCAAATGGAAAATGGGGGAAAAAGAAAACTGAAAAATATAATTTTTTTCCTTAAATGAACAACATTTTCAATTCAAATGGCACAATCGGAACTATTTCATTCATTAGTAGTTTACTTTATTTCATTGGTTAATTTCTTGATTTTTTCAGGAATCCTTATAAAATACAAATGCTAACTTGTTCTACAGTAAGAGTCAATTCTGGAACAAAGTCTATCAACTTACTTATTTCCCTAGTTAATTCCTAGTATAATTAGAAGATAGTTTTCCTATTTGAAGGATTATTTTCTCTCATGTTTTGAAGAGGAATGTTAGTGAAGCTTTAAGCAAATGGTTGATCTGGCCACATGGATTTCATGGTTGTGTGAGTATATTCCTCACAACCCCGAGATGGATTTCAAATGTCAGTATCTCTTTATCCTTTTTTCTCTATGAAAAGTCTGATTCTAGCCCAAACTACTTTCGATCACCCCAACCCCAAATAATAACGGTTAAGCACTCTTTCCCTCGCCATTAATATTTGAATTAGGGCATTGTTCTCAGTTATTGCACATGAGCTTACTTTCACTTTACAACAATTATGCTTGTGTTCCAAGTCTCACCTTAAACATCAACTACCACAAACAGTAACGAACACACATGACTTCAGCCTAAAATTGCTCTGAAACCTGTGATTTCAGCCCACTTCAGATTTGATACTGTAGTCCTATAGTTCAAGTTGTCCCTGTCAGTTATCCTGCTCCAGAATTTCTATTCCAAATTTTCTGAGTTTCCACAAGAGCACCAATTACAATAATTTCCACATAGTTCAAGTATTAAAAAGAAAAAATTTAAACTAACTTCGAAGGCAAATTTCTTGAAGTGGAATCAAGTGCAAAAGGAATTTTGGTTGCTGATGGATGAAGTAGAGAACATTGGGTGTGCTGGGGATTTTCCCCCTGCATTAGCTAATTCCAAGCTCAGATAAAGGAAGAAGGTTGTGCATTAGGTAACTAGCAACCAATGCAACACTGTGTCGGATCTTTGATCTGAAATTTAGACCTAACAATGCTACTGTTCGGATGTTCCTTACTTGTGACACATTGTATAACTAGAGTATGGTAGTAAATGGCTAGAGCCCCTGCATCATCACCTGAGGTGTACAGCAAAATCAACAAGGTCTAGCGTGTCATAAATGGGTGCAATTAAAAAATGCAATCGAGATTTTGCTCCTCAAACTACGAGGCATTAGCAGCCGTTTCCAGTGGTTGTTCCCCTCCCAAGATTAGACTGATAGCTTATGGATGATATTAAAAGGATCAATATAGCATACCTAGAAGAGACAGTGGGTGGGAGAAAAAGCCAAGGATATGAAGAGGACAAGTTAAAAATTATGGTATTCTACAAATGCTAGAGCTAGAAATAGAGTTGACATAATAATGGACAATACTTTGAAAGATACTATGGTGAGTGTGAAGAGAAGTGAGAATAGAATTATGCAATGTAAGATGGTGCTAGGAGATGAATCCTAAACATCATTAGTGTACACAAGCAACTGAATTTCCAAGAGGATTTGAACCAATTGATCTAGAAAATTCCACAAAGGGAGTTGATTTATAGGTGGCAATTCAAATGGCTATGGTCAACACAATGCAAATGGATATACAACGTATAAGAGTGGCTCAACCAAAACTCATATTGACTGTTTTATTACAAGGAAATGAGATTGTTTATAACTTTATATTGTAAGAACTGAAAGGCCATTCACAGAGAAAGCTTGACTACATAATACTGTAAAACAATTTTGGATATGCATCTTAACAAATAGATGAGGAAATGGGCAAAGGTACAATAACCAACAAGTAAATGGTGGAATTTAAAGGGTGGCTAGCGACATCTCTTTAGGTAGAACATGCTATAAGGAAAGTACTAGGTATATCAAGCAAAGTAGTAACAAGATGTGAGATGTCATGGATAATAACATTCTAAGAGCAGCTAAAGATATCTTATGGGAATGCCAAAAAGATACTTCATGGTGGTATAAAAGGGTCTTGGAGGAAGTGAAAGTCAAGAGATTGGTGTTAGCATTGCAAGTGTAGAGACCATGAGAATTTGGAGAGCCATAAATGTGCTAAAGAAAAGGTAAAAAGGTGAAGTTAAAGCAACAACTTCCAAATTCAAATGACGTATAAACTTGAGGCTAAGCTTAACGAATTGTTCACTTGATGAGATATTGAATGGATACCAAAAGAGAGGATTTGCACATAAGCAGCTCCCAAGAATAAGAAGAAAGGTCTCCCTTTTGTTGCAGTGAATGAACAAGTGGATTGGAATATGATGGTTCATGATCCCTCCTCATATTGATAAAAAGTCATAAAAGTAGAAGCACATAAATCACACAAGAAATTCTTTGGGTTAAAAAGCCAGTGTTTCTTATAATTCGAAAGAAAATAGTGATTTAGGTTTCTTTCTTTCCGTTCGCTATAGTCCATTATCCAGTCTAGAGGATAAATTTACTCCTATACAGACACTGGTATGCTTTATATAAGTGAATTGATATACGATTATATAGAAACTACACCTATCTCAAAAACCAACAATTAATTGGTAAGATTTCACATAGTTCTTGTGATGGTAGCCATTTCTTAGTGCAGATATCTCCTTCGTTTAATCTAGTCAAAGTATTAAATCTGAGTAAGGCACTCTCCAAAAATGAAGTTAAGGTGTAGACAACAGGCCTAATAGAAAGGCGGTTGGATGCAGAAATAGGAAAGAGATAGGAAAACAAAAGACTTTAATCAAGGGAAGTGTATTAAGGATGGTGATTGATGAATACAGGTAGTATAAGAGAATATCAAAGGAAGAGGAAGAAACAATTTCAACAACCTTTTACAATGGAGGTATGAATAACACCATAGTAGTTAAGGAACTCTATGACTATGGGGTGAATATAAATCAACTATTATATTAGTAATGGTGATGGAGATTTGGAAGGCACTTGGATCCCAGTGAGGCTGATTGATAAGTGGAGACCGGAGATAGATCATTTTCATCATTCACAGGTTCAAAGATATATAGAGTTGTGCTAACTATGGAGGTACAAAGTTGAGGAGTCATAAGAAGTTAGGGGAAATGGTGACTAAAAAGATGCTAAGACGATATGCAAGTATATTACAGAACCCATTTGGATTCATGTTAGGCAAGTATATTATGAAATTGGCCTAATGGACAATTTAAGGAAAGATAAAATGATTTTTATTCCATGATTGTTGATTAAAAAAAAGCATAACTATAGTTCATAGAAAAATATTATAGAGAGTTTATGAGAAGAAAGGAATTTACACTGCATATATCCAAGTTAATAAAAGATGTGTATGGAGCGGTGACTTATAAATGGGCATAGGCAAGGGAAAATGGGAGAAAGGTTTTTGGTCCAATTATGATTGGTTTATATCATGAGTTGGCTTTAACCTTGTACCTCTTCACCTTGGATTATTTACCTGCTCAATACCCTCCATACAGCATGGATGACCTAACAGCCACTTTATGGTCTTTTCCTTATAGATTTAGTTAAGCCTAGCTTTTCAAGCTACTACTCTATTGCAGACGTACAGGCTAGGTCAAATAGGTATTTTGAGAAAGAGCTTTGGGCTCCTGGAAACACATTAAAAAGCATCTGGTATAAGCTACAAATTATAGCTTTTCTAGAAACTTCTAAAGAAGTTAGGCCAAACGGGCCCTTATTCTCTGATCATATATGATCCTTGAAACATTTCTCTATTTCATTCAATATGCTTTGATCCAATGAGTAATATCCTCATCGATTGCCCCATCTTTTTTGCACAAATTATCCAATATGTTTCAAATAATTCCTATTTGCTAGGTTTTTAGTCCCTATCTTCAGCCTCTCACTGTCTACTTCAAATGTCACTAATGTTACACTGCATATATTCAGTCTTGATTCTATTAATTCAAAAGCCTTAGGTTTCCAAAATCTTTTCTTCGAATGTCAACTTGGCATTAACACCCTTTCATCTCATCCACCAAAGCTATGCATAGGTAAAAAGCATGCACATAAGTAGCCATACAATAAGAGATATGAACTGTAATGATACTATACAGTGGAAGTCAAGGTGGCAAGTATAGAAGGAAAAATACAAGACACATTTAAGATGGTTTGAACATGTAAACAAACACGCCTAATATGCCTGCCTATTAATAGATATAAGAACTTTTATAAAAGAGTTTAAGGAAGACCAAAGAAGAGTTTGAAAGAAACCATCAAGTGACCATCCAATAAAATATCAACTGATATTTCAAATATCAATCGATATAGATCGCTGCTGGGTTCCTTGAGACAACAAAATGATTGCGATAATGTTACTATATCGACTATATATTGTCATATATTAGCCAATGTTTTTCTATCAGCTTATAATTTACAGAAAAATTTTCCTCTAATATGTTTCATACCAATAAATATTTTCTAATAAGTCCAATACTGATATAGTCATGACCAATACCGATATTTTTATCCATGGATCTAGTATATTTGGACTTGATAGAAACAAGCCCTATAACATGGCTGGATGGGGGCAAACAGCTATGTAACCAACTCCACTTAGTAGAAGAATGCTTAGTTTCATTCGGCTTGGTTTGATGGCCCAAGCAGCGATGCCTTGCAAATGCTGTTGAATCAACTGCCGAGTATTTCTTTTGGCTAGATCAAATCAATTGCTGCTTTTTCAAATGGCTCCAGGAATTCGAAAGATGTGACGAAGAATGATCTTAGTTAGGAACCAATAAGTTACAAAGAGCTAGTATAAATCTAATTTTTAGGACTGGTGTCTACAAATGTTAGTTAGGGAGTTCAATACAACTCAACAGAACATCAAACAGTTCAGATGATCAGTAAGAACAATAAAGTTCACCCGCTAGGCTGCAACTAATTGTTGTTTATAGCTTGTTGGCAATGAGAAAAGTCATTTAGAGGGCAATTCACCCAACCAAAAGGACACTGCAGTTACCAATATCTACTGCAGTTGAAGGGTGCATGAGTTCCAAATGGAGAGCAGGGCTGCAGTCAAGCGAAAAAAGGCTGGTGTGATCTAAGGCAAGATAAATAGCATACATGAGGAAATTTGGATGGTAGGGGGGCTAGGGGCATTCAGTCAGGTAAGTGGCAAGACAGTGGTTCAGAGAATTGGAGGATTCTCAATACCATTTCCTTCTCATAAAAGAGTTGTGTTTCATTTAAAGAGAAATAGTGGGTTAAACAGTGCCAGATTATCTTCAGACAACGTTGAAAAGTCTACGTTTCTCATTCTTCAGGTTTATTTCAATATAATGAGGACAAATGCTTCAAATATTGCTTCAGAAGAACTCTGAATAGTACTGAATCTAATCAGAGATTCCAATTGAGGAAGTCAAGGAAAATGAGGTGATCATCTGATAGTTAATTTGATAGTTAAGGGACTTCTCCTTGATCAATTGCAAAGAGCTTACAAGCCTATCATGACATTGAGAGTAAGGAGGCCTTTTTTATATATTGAAGGGAATTTGTGGGAAAAGTTGCAATTCTGACTTTGGCTGGAAGTATTTATGAGAAATCTTTCGAAAACTTCTAAATTGAAACTTATTTAGAAAAACCCAAAACAACTTAAAAAGAACCATTTAGCTTTTTAGGTAACTTTTGGAGATACCCAATTCATAAGTTTTTTTTTTTTCAAAAGTTGTTTCAAGAAACAAGCCCCACAAATTTCCATCTACAGGAGCTCCAAGTTTGTGGAGCTTAAAAAGTGCTGGGTAGGGAATATGAGGTGAAGATTATGGGAAGTTCAATTGGTGGTGTTGATAAGAATACAAAACAAAATACAAGGCCCTATAAGAAGATGATTTGCTGTCAAGTGCATGACATGCCAAAGCGAGCTTTAAGTCTATTCAAGGTACACCAAAGATGGAGAATATGCCACTGAGCATGACACTCACGTATGTCTTATCACACTTAAGTCATAAAGAAACCCAGTTATTAGTTATTTTGAAGATTTACACAAGGAAAGATCATGATTAGCAACAATACCTGAAAACTTTCCATGGCGTTTTAGATTAAGGTGGATTTGAATAAATAGCATGCTTAAGCGAGGTTGTAAGTTGTAACTATTCATGTTTCTTTCATTCAATTTAGAGCACTTCTTCCCCTCCATTCTGTTGTTAATCATATTTTGATTTTTTATTCAAATAATCTTTCTAAGAAAAATCTCTCTCTGAAGAAACACAATTAATCAATTTCCCGCCCGGGAAAAAATGTGCTTAGCCTAAGATTGTCAACACTCAGCATTTATAAAATCTGAGAGGTTAGCCAACAATTTAAAAGCGAGATGCAGTAAAATACCTAGGTGTAGCAACACATCCTTGGCCTCCAATGTTGAAGATTTCCGATGCTTTGCCAAATTGCACGAAAATGTTGTAACCTACAAAAAGATAAAATGTCAGCCAAGGTTTATCTGAAGCAATCCTCCCGCCAAAGCATTGACTTCATCTAGGACAAGTATGATTTAGACATTTTAACAAAATTAGAGAGAGAAAGAGGAGGGAGCCAATGAATCATGGGGAAAATATGTAAATCTGAATTTCTCAGATTTATCCAGGTATTAGTTGGTTGAGACTGTCAGATTTAACTCAATCCTCTAAGTTGAAACTGTCACGCCCAACATGATTAAACCACAAAGCTGAAATTACTCCAATGCACTTCAAAAGAACAGAGAATTAATTGGTTGTCATGACACATAAGGTAAGGCAGAAGATGAGAGAGCACAATGATATTCTCACAAACACATAGCACAGGCATTACTGTAGGGGAAGGTTGGACAGGAAGCTATCATAATTAACGGTGTCACATGCACTTATAAACAAAAATTCTCACATTAGTAACAAGACTCACTGTATCAATAAAATCATCTGCAATTTCTAAAAGAAGGTCTTCCACTTCCGGATCCAGCTTCCCCAGTGAATCCACCTGAAAACAACCATAACTTATACTGTAACTTCAATTAGCTTTTTATTTTTTATTTTTAGGGGGGGTGTGAAAAGCAACAGGTTTCTTTGAAAAAAAAAGCGAAGTAAATCAAAGGAACGAAACAAATTTAGAAAGTGCAAGATGCCAACGTGAAAATAGTTCTGGAAGCCCCAAAATTTCTACTTGAAACCCAATACCAAATGGAAAATTTTATATAATGCTTTGGCATCAAAGAGTAGGACTGCACACTATAAGTTCAGGAAAGACCTGAGAAACCAAATCCTGTATCTTCCTTTTCCCCAGCAGTTGATTGGTTGCTTCTGTTCCCTGACTTGAACTCCCCCCTGTAGTTGTCCCAGATGCAGTAGCATCTGGCTGTGATCCTGTCAAACTTAGAGATTTCTGGCCCGAAGGCCCCTGCATCCTTGGAGACTGCTGTTGCTGCTGATTCAAAGGTTGTTGTTGCTGCAGCACTTGTTGCTGATTGTGCTGCTGTTGCAGTTGATGCTGAAGCTGCGGCTGCTGTTGTTGCTGGGACTGCTGCAGAATCTGTGGATGCTGCATTTGCTGCTGTTGTTGCAGTTGCAACTGAGGATGCCCCATTTGTGGCTGCTGCTGGACCAGCTGAGATAGCTGCTGTGGATTTAAGGTCAAATTCTGGTGCAACTGAGGAGATGAAGTGATTTGTTGCTGAAGAAGCTGCCGATGCTGTTGCAGACGAAATGAAGGAGAACCGGGGGCAGACATTGCTGGCATTTGCTTCAACCACTGTTGCTGTGACAGAGAGTTCTGCAGCAAGGCTGGTTGTCCATTCTGAGACAATCCAGGCAACTGAGAGTTCATAAACGCCAATGATGAAGTCTTTGGAAGACTTTCAGCCTGTAGCTTCTAGAAATAGGTTGAACATTAAGAGTTAGATTTATAAGCAGAGACACCGAGTCCGTGAAACAATTAGAAAAATGATGTGTGCACTATTTGACAAGCATCTAAACTCCGATGATAATAACAAAGCCTTAGATACTACTACATCAGGTCCATAAAAGTAACTAAAATCCACAAGGAAAGAATGTATGCCATGACAAGCAAGAAATTTTACCATTAAGACAAAAACAAAACCTTCGAAAGATGGACACTTAGTTCCCATCAAACACAACAAATAGAAAGACATGCATGAACACAAATTATACCTGAGGTGATGTGAGCGGATTTTGTTGCGATAACTGTTGTCTCAATTGCCCCTGATTGATCCGCTGTTGACCATAAATGGGCCCATTTGCCCTCATCTGTGAGCCAAAACCAAGTGATCCCATAATCTGCAGCGCTTGCATTCCTTGCAAAGACTGCCCAGGTGTGTTCCCCGTTTGGAATTGTGATCCTTGTAGGACGCTTGTCCTCTGCCTCGGCTATACACAAAACCTTACATGTTTCAGAAAGAGACCAATGTAATAACGATTCAAAAAAAAAAAAAAAAGGTGGAACTATTACACGTTTTCTAATGGAATCATCCCATAAGATATCTAATAATACTTACATCATAAATTGAACAAATAGTACGCGTGTACCATACCCATCAAATGGGTGGCAGATGCGAATGTTTAGGACCGATTGTCTGCTACTTTCTAATACTCTTAGCTACATATCATGTCCTAAAGACTAATTGGAATACCAAACTTGAAATTTTTCCAAGCAACAAATCTACTAATGAAGTAGTCAACTAACTTATCCAATATCTCGAACTAGGCGCATTTACAATTGAACTTGTTCATCATGATTTCACTTACCCCACAGCCCACCATGCCCGTGAAATAATCAACAACGTTGAAAGCAAGATCAAATAACAAATATCAAATACGAACTACCAATTACTGAGAGAATTTACTATGGCGCTTTCACATTGATAGTTGGACACATACCGATGCGAGTAGGTTAAATTGGGCAGCAGCAGCTGCGGCAGCTTGTTGACCAGACAACACTGGCAGATGCCCACCTTGCCCCATCAAGGCTGCCCGGGATATATTCCCACTAGTCATCTGCTGTTGCTGCGTTTGCGATTGCTGTTGAGGCTGTTGTTGCGGCTGCTGCGGCTGTTGATGCTGTTGCAACTGTTGCTGCTGCTGCGGTTGTTGCTGTTGCTGTTGCTGTTGGTTAACCACTGTCCCACCAAATCCCATCTGCCCATACATGGCAGCAGCTTGCTGCCTCAACATGCCGAGTTGCTGTTTCTGATGAGATAACTGTTGCTGCTGCAATTGCGGTTGCTGCTGCTGCTGCAACTGCTGTTGAATCTGATTCAAACGCGACATAGAAACTGATCTATGCATACCCTGTTGGGCTTGAAAATTAGACATGCCCATCAAATTCTGCTGCTGCTGCTGATTTTGCAGTTGCTGCTGCTGGAACTGCTGTTGTTGCATCATTAATTGCTGTTGTACATTAACATTCGTCATGATCTGCTGCTGCGTTTGCTGCTGCTGTTGTAACTGCTGTTGAGGGATTTGTGACAGAGACGGAGACGAGATTTGAGGTATATCAATCGAAGGAGAAGAATGCGATAGATTAGAAGGAGAATGCATGTTGGGATTGTTTGACAAACTTTGTTGAGCGATGGGTTCGATTCCATTCGTCGATTGAATTGGTTTGGGCGAAGATGTTGAGCTCTCCGCCATTTTTCCACCTCGGCTGGTCTTGAATCGATCAGGAATTTCGCTTTGGACCTGAATTCAGTGATTGATTTTGAGGAATCGAAGTAATCTATCAGCTACAGATTGATCTCGGAAACTGCTGCTTCCAGGTTGAACGCTAGAAGAAAGAGCTCAATGAACGAATCCCTAGCCTTCGAAAGGGGAAATTTACTTTTCTGAATTGCAAAATTACAAAATTTAAATA
>JAODPA010128100.1:3724-17189 GCA_025585075.1 Nepenthes mirabilis | reverse complement strand
TATTTACTTTTTAAAAGTTTTTATCAGCTTGAAAATGAATATATTTCTCAGCGACAGAGGCTTCTCCCGCACACGAAACTCCACGCACAGGCAAACCGCCAATTTTGTCTCCTCTGCTATCAGGCTACGATTCATCCTCTCTAGATTTCAGCTCGCATGGACGATCAATACGAAGAGCAGGACGACCTATTGTCATCTTTCCCAGCAGTCCCGAAATGCCCAAATTCTGATGATGCCCTCCACTCTCACACAAGCCCCTTTGCTCTCTCCTCTGACTCCCATGCTGAAGAAACTCATGCACCGAAAATCTTCGACCGTTTTGACGGTTCCTCCTCCGATGAGGATGAATTCTCAATTTCTGCGATATCGAATTTCCCTCAGAACGGTGTCGTTAAGACTGCCGGGAGGAAGCTTGATTACATGATCCAGTTCTTAGATCGCAAGTTATCAAAAGCTAACAGCAGTCCAAACAATAGTGAAAACCGACCGTTGCCGGAGTTTATCGGGAATGGCGGCGGAACGGGAATGTTCCGGGTGCCGGTTAGGGCTGCCGTGCATCCGGATCGGCCTCCGAGTCTCGAAGTGAGACCACGTCCGTTGAGGGAAACTCAAATTGGCTGCTGCTTGAGGACAATTTTGTGCAGCGAGTCGCAGTTGTGGGCTGGGGGAGAGTGTGGGGTTCGGTTTTGGAATTTCTCGGAGCTGTATTCGGCGGGGCAAGCGGAGGTGGAGACGGCCAGGGTTGCCGACGAGATGTCTGCGCCGTTTTTAGACTCGGCTTATGTGCCGGAAGTGAGTTGTATGATAGCGGATGAGGGGGAGAGAGTTGTGTGGAGTGGACATACGGATGGGAAAATTAGGTGTTGGAGGATGGATCAGATATTGGGTGGAAATGGCTTCAATGAGCGGTTGTCGTGGCAGGCGCATAAGGGCCCTGTCCTCTCGATTACTATGACGTCGTACGGTAAGCGATTTTGCGCATTGCTTGGTGTATTTCGATTGCGTTATTATAAAAGAAATTTAAAACAGGGGATTACTGCAGAGCTCCAGTTACCATCATCCTAGACTTTCATTTAATCTTCAATGGCTTGGATAACGCCATGCCAATCGAATTTTTTTTGGTTTTGGCTAATTGTAGCAGTTTTGTTTAAGATTCATAAGATGGGAAACATAAAATACCGGGTGTTGGGTCTCTCAATTACCAGCCTGAATGGATAGGATCTCAATCCATACATATGTGTTTTGGTAATTATGTTGTAATTGCACAGTTGAATGACCCAAAAGAAGCAAAAGGAAGGAGGTGAAAGTATGAACTACCATCGTTGAAAGATGTGTCGTAAATTCCTATTAGTTCTTCTGATTCCGGACGATAAAAATTGACTTTGGTCTTTTATACCTCTTTTCTTATGCGGGATATACCTCTTTTCTTATGCTGAATCATCCTTGTTGTAGTGTTACTTTAATTGATTGTATAGTTAATGACCTAGCTGTTTAGCTAAACTGTTTCAGTTGGGCCCCTATTCATGACTAATTAAAGTGGCTTCCATAAACCAAATGTGCGTGGCTAGTGAAATCATGGAATCTTATTAGCAGAGAAGGTGTCTTTTGGGGGGTAAGTAAAAGTGTAGGGGTGTTTTTGGGGGGTAAGTAAAAGAGGAATTGTATTGAGATGGTTTTGGTTCTTGAATGCTGATGAATTTGCATGAGGGAGAGTAATGTGATGGATGTTAGAAAGCATTAAGAGGAATATGAAGAATTTGGAAAGATTGATGATGGAGCATCTGCTAGTTCTTTGGATCAAGGAGCCGGAACTATAGAATCAAGAGAGAAATAGGGAAATTACACTAGTGCATTGCATTCGGTCAATAATAAAAGCAGGGATCATGAACCACAATAATCTAGGATAATCGCGTGGAGGAAGAGATTTGAGTAATTCTGCATCAGTTCAATTTTGGGAATGAAGTTTCAGGGTGATAAACTGAACAATTTCAGAGGATTTAAGGAGCCTAAGTGATAGTTGCAATTATTTTATAAACTTTGGGAAAATGTTGTTGTACACTGGACCATGATTATTGGAGCATTGAGTGTTTGTGTAAGACTACCAGTTCATCTAATCAAGTGAATTAGAGTGGTGAAATTAGTTGAGTGTTTCTTCTGTCTTCCTTCTATATTCTTCAATTCTCTATTTTTGTTGATGTTTTCCTCTGTTTTACTGTCACCTTGGCTCGCCCAATATAAGAGGTAGAAAAGGTTTCCATTAGGCTTTTTAACCTCTGCTCTCAGAGGAGACTTCTTTGGATAGAATAAAATGGCGGAAGATTATTCTTGTAGTTGACTAAACATATTGGAACTTATGGCTTTGCTGATGTTGTGATCTTGATTGATGTTTAGTGACCACACTCCTTTTGAAGAAAATTGACTTTATTTTGTATAATTGAGGGCTGTGATGAATGCAACCAATGGTTTTGGGTCTTGTTTAGTACCTCTACTTGGAGGCAGAAACTAGCCTGTTTAGTTTTAAAAACTGTTAAAGCAATTAGAAATGTGCAGCAAAATTGATTTTAGCTTGGACTATTCATCACTTTCTCTATAAATATCATTAAGAGGCATATGTTGTCTTGTTTAATGGATTTTCCACTTTTTTGTAGGGAAAGAAAAGTGCAAGAATAAGTAGGTCAAATAAGCAATACTAAAACAATGTATCTTTAGAAATAAGCTGTCGAGTTGAGATGAGCTGCTAAAAAGTAGAATTACTAAACAGGGCTTTATAAAGGACATTGCTTACCATGCCATATCTCCCTTCCTTTCGATGTTGTATTGAAGCTATCTGCAGCCAATGCATATTTCCTTTTATCTCTCATACCATGGTGGTGGTAATTAATGTGGTGGAGATGGATGTTGAGCGGTTGAATTCTCCTTGGCCTCTCTGTTTGTGGGAGTTTCCTCACCACTGAAATAAATTTTTTGAATCTTCTAAATTCGTTAAATTACATTTCCTTGATGTTTTATTACATCACTCTGCTGGAATATCTTCAGCTGTGTTATGTTAGTGCCCAAGCATGTGATTTCTGTGCATTTTGCTTGTACTTGTTTATTATTCTCCCCTAATGATGACTGCACTCTCTTGGATCATTTAGATATAACTTGAAAGATATGCTGTAGGCCATCTCCATATCCCTCTGTTCCTGTTTCACCTTTTGTATTATTAACTCACTTGACACATAGGCCAAATATTGTGTTATTCAATGCGTTGGGCAGCATGATACATCTGTAAATGAAGAAGCGGGCTTCCGTATTTGCTGTTTTCAGATTTTCCAGTAATTTTATCAAGTTTGTGGTTATTTGTAGTCATGAATATTCTTGATTTTGTTTCGGTTTCATTCAGGGGACCTATGGTCAGCTACTGAAAATGGTGTTATTAAGATCTGGCCGTGGGAAGCTATTGAAAAGGCCCTTTATATGATAGTGGAGGAGAGACACATGGCTGCTTTATTAGTTGAGAGGTCTTACATTGATCTGCGGAGCCAAGCTACCATTAATGGTGCCTGTTACACGTTTGCTTCAGATGTTAAGTATTTGGTATCAGATCATTCTACGGCAAAGGTTTGGAGTGCAGGGCTTTTTTCATTTGCATTGTGGTATGCCTTTACTGTATATACTGCCTTTCTGGAGTTAACAATGCTACATTGTTTCATATGTGTGATCATATGGTAGCGGTGTTAGAAAGTTTGTTTATATAAATGAAATTTGGTGATCTGTAGCTTCTCCTTCAGATATTTAACTGAGCTGTTGTCATGAAAAGTTGGCTAATGGTAATGAGAATGAAAAGAGAATGAGGTTTGGCTTTGGATCCGTTCAAAAGTTGTCACGTCCTAAAACTGAATTCTTTTTTTTTTTAATCCGAAGTACAAGAAGATCCAACAAAAACCCCAAGGTTGAGTTGGATGCAAATGAACCCAAAACCCTAAGTAATGAAAGTTCACAAATCATAGCGGACACAGAATTTGACTGAATTGATTTTGTTCGGTCTCTAAAATATATAATAAAAACCTGGTCAAAAACCAAATGAACCTGCAAGGAAAAGCGTCAAACAAATACCTAACAATTACGATATTAGACTTAAACAAAACCGGCCTGTACAACAATTCCAAAATATCAACAAATAGTAATAATCGAAAATACAACAAATCTCTAATATAAATCCTAATATAACTAAATACAAAACTGAATAAAAAATCGAAATACAAATATATAATAACCAACATCTTCAGATATCTTCCATATGAATCCTATAAGTTTTTAGGTCCTCTAATTTGGAAGGGTTAAAAATATGACGAATTATGAATCTAAAGCTCAGCAAGTATCAATATATATAAAATAGAATATGCAAGTCCATAAATCATAATGAAGAAGCAAAAATAATAAATCCAGAGAAAATCCAATATATGTTAAAAGTTTAAATGTGTCAAATATCCAATCAACAAATATCCAAATATAATTTTGTATGCAAAATTCGTAATCTTATATATGAATACCAAATAGTTCAAATGTACAAAATCGTCCAAAAGCTCAAATGTACAAATCTCACAAATCTAGAAGTCTTAAAGTCCAAGGTCCAAAGTATAAAAATCGGATAAATCCAAATATTAATCAAATTATGCAAATTGAAAGATCAAATATCTTAAATATCAAATCAGATGTAGGCACATATTTTAAAAAATCTAAAGTATGTTAAAATTTGAGAATCAAAAATCAAAAGACTAACATTGAAAAAGGGTTATAGGTACTCTCGGTAACATTAGGCCAAATTATTACTAGGCGGGCCATCTACATATTTCTCCCTATAGACGACGTCAAATGTCACTTTTTTTGGCCATCCATGGATAAATGTTCTCAATAAAATAACAGATCGGTGGTTTTATAACAAATATCCAAAGCTTTTCCTTTTTGTTGAAAAAGTACAAAGCTTCCACTCCAGAGAAATACAAATACAAAATTTTTCACCCCATGGGAAAGTGCAAATATCGAAACGATAACAAAATAGAATTTGGTCTAAAACAAATACATGGACTATTATATACAGGGCCTAAATGTAAGATTTTATGACTTTTTCTTTACGAATATTTCTATTTACAAACATTTTATTTTAAAATATTTACTTATTTAGTGAAAACAAACAAATCTACCAATTTATCGATAAAACTAAACAAATCTTCAAAACAACCAGTGAAAACTCCATGCATGCACACATATTCAAGACGGTAAAGTAAAAGAAAGCATGCATATACAGTAAAACACAAAATGTAAACAAAACTTATAGGAATTTGAAAGATTGGACTTAAAAATACTTGCATTAGCCTTCTAATTTGGCATATCTTACTTCTAAAAGTTTAAAAATATCATTTCTTCTCTTTCTCTCTCATCTTCTTCTTCCTCTCTTCTTCCTCTCTCCCTTCTTTCCCACGAAATAATCGAAAAATAATGTGCCATTCCTTATAAACACAATAGGTGTACTACCGCCCAATAGGCATGCATTAGGCGCTACTCCAAAACCTCATCCGCGCATGAGTGCCACATCAAACGTGGCTTAAGCGCCAACCAATCTACCAAAATTGCACACGAGCGCTGCAGGGGTGTACATTAAGCGTTGTACAATCTGTCCAAGACATGCATGAACACCCTAAAGGCGTTCCTTGGGTGCACACATTTTGCTTAAAAGCGTATAAGTGTGGATCAGGTGCTAAGCTTGGATCCTCAAATTCGAGTTTCTAGCAAATTTTTATCATACAATTTTTTTAAATATATTAATGGTATTATGGTTCAAATACAAAATATGGGGTGTTACAAAATTGTGGCATAATGTTTGAATTCTATGTAGGATTTAACCTAACCCTTACGACCTTGAACATAGCTGTTCACCTTGAATCTCAATTGGCCACCAAAACATTTTGAGGAATAGTTGTAATATGTTTCGCACGTGCTTAAGTTGACTACATCTATAGTTTTGCTTTTGAATCGTACCCATCTAGTGCAAGCCACCAACCAATTAGCCATCGATCCTAAGTAGTTTTAAATATTGAGATAATGACTAGCCAAATTAGCCATCGACCAAAATAATTGCAAAATCATATCATGGCCATCCAAATTGACCCGGCCATACCCGTTAGAGAAATTTTGATATAGCTAATTGAGTTGTCACTTTGAAAATAAGGCTTCAATTATCAAATTCTAACAAGTCTGATGTGTCCCATAATAGGAACAATCAGAAGTAAAGTGGGTAAAGGAGATGACTTTTTTTTTTATTATTTTGAAAGGAATAATACAAGACACTTGGACAAAATGAGTACTATTAAAGAAAATCAAAGGAATTACCAAAAATAAAGTGGACCAAACACACCGAATAACTCAAGGAAGACCACCAAACTAATTGCATGCAAATCAAACAAAGCCTTATGCTGATGGACTGAGGATATAAACAGGCATATGGAGGATATATAAACAAGCATTGAGCACAATAGGATTTCCTAAAACTTAAGAGATTTAATGCTTTCTTCTTGGTTTTTGTGATGCTGATTTTAAAATATGTCTCATAAAGTATTTCAAAGCTCAATAGGCCTTTTTTATGTGAGGTTGCCATTCAATAAGACTGCAAGAATTAATTTAGCGGACTGAATCTGCTACTTCTATTAGGGAATTAGTTGTGTCAGGCCTGTGGTCTTGCATGAGTAATTGGATAGGATTAATGTTTCACAGGGATGCTCGCACACGGGAGTTGCTGAAAGTTTTCAATGTTGATGGTCAGGCTGAGAATTGGGTGGACATGCCAGCAATACAGGATATGACGGTGGAAGATGAGATCAAGACTAAATCTGTAGCTGCTTTGAAGAAGGACAAACCTCAAGCTTCCTTAAACTTCTTGCAGCGGTCACGTAATGTCATTCTGGGGGCGGCTGATGCTGTTCGTCGAGCTGCAGCAAAGGGGGCCTTTGGGGTTGATAACAAAACTGAAGCCATGGTCATGACAATAGATGGAAAAATCTGGACTGGGTGCACTAGTGGCCTTCTTGTGCAATGGGATGGAAACGGCAATCGCGTACAAGATTTTCAGTACCATTCTTGTGCAGTGCAATGCTTGTGCACATTTGGCTCACGGATGTGGGTTGGGTATGTGAGTGGGACTGTCCAGGTGCTGGATCTTAATGGTAATCTTCTTGGCGGGTGGGTTGCTCACTGTGCTCCTGTGATAAAAATGGCTGTGGGGTCTAGTTTTGTGTTTACTTTGGCTAGTCATGGTGGCATACGTGGATGGAACCTTACATCTCCGGGGC
This sequence comes from Nepenthes mirabilis, assembly GCA_025585075.1. Classification (NCBI taxonomy): domain Eukaryota; kingdom Viridiplantae; phylum Streptophyta; class Magnoliopsida; order Caryophyllales; family Nepenthaceae; genus Nepenthes; species Nepenthes mirabilis. The sequence goes on along the minus strand of JAODPA010128100.1, from coordinate 9,861 downwards.
CTCTTGACAGCCTGCTTCGTTCCGAATTAAGCGGCAAAGAATTTCTCTATACTAGACTGGAGAATTTAAAAATTCTGGCAGGTACATGGAATGTTGGAGAAGGACGGGCCTCTCGTGACTCGCTCATATCCTGGCTAGGCTCTGCGGCATCAGATGTTGATCTTGTTGTTGTTGGGCTGCAAGAACTTGAAATGGGTGCTGGTGTTTTGGCAATGTCTGCTGCTAAAGAAACTGTAGGATTTTGCAGAATCCTTCTTCTTTACCTCAGCTTGGCCTCTTCTGTTGGCTTTAATAGATGCATGTTGCTTTTCTCGTGCAAACTGTGTTATTATATCTTTTCCTTTACAGCTGTCTTTTTTGATTGGCAAGAAAAGGATTTATTAAAAACAGACACTAGTGTAGTCACCAATACAATTAAACAGCTTTAACAAAATTAATATAATAAAATCAACCTAATGCAACCTAGTCCAAAGTCGGAAAAACTATTATCTCATAGAATCAAGCTGAAACAAAGCGAAACACAATCACAATCCTTGTTCAATCCCTTTTCATATTTTACAGTTTTACACCCATTGAAAAAGGAAATGCATTGAGAAGGGGCAGATACATGTAACATTTTATAAGATAATGCCTTTTCAACTCTCTTGTATGGAAATCTATTCCAATTATGAAACATATATGCCATGGTTCCTTCAATAATGTCTTTTTTTTATCTTGCCAATCACAAGAACGTATTTGTTATTTGAATATTTTCGTAACTTATATTCAATTGTCAAGATTGAAGGAGTGAATGCAATATTTAATAAGCACCAGTTTATTGTGGGTTTTTTTACCATGGATTGAGAACTCAGGATTATTGTAGAAATTTGTGTGATTGTTGGGGCATCTTTTTCTATGTCCACTACTGTCAGTCAGATCAGGATTTGCCTGACAATAAGTAAGATTGTAATTTCTCCCTTAGGAAAAGACCAATGCCTACAAAGGAAAAAGTGAGGAACATGAGTTCAATTGAAGTGTTATTGTCTGTCATATTGTATATTTGGTGTGCTTGGCTTCTGTTGCCTAGACATAATGGAACACGTGTTGAGAATGGATAAAGTCTTTATGATGTCTAGAAACAAAACGCTAGGTGATTGAAGCTGTCACCCACTTCACTAGCTGAGGTTTGTGAATTGGCTGTGTCAATCACACCTGTTGTGTAGATTGAGACTGCTTTGTTGAATGCACTATGAAATTTTAATCTTTGATTCAAACGAGTCTTAGGAAGGATTAAACTTGACTGCGTATGGTGTGTTGGCCCAGAAGAGTCTTTTTTGTGTAAAATTTAGTAGAAAATCATTAAATGTGGGATAGCTTAACCAATGATGAAATATTAACTAAGAATGGATTATATGATGTCAACTCTCTCTCTCCCTCTATCTCTATCTATCTATCTGATATGATGGGATTTAAATTTAATTTATGTTTTCCATTGAATATTTGAGTTGTGAATTGTATGCTATAACTATTCCAAGCTGTTTTTATGAATTATCAGACCGAATATAAGTCATATGTTCTATCTTGACATAGTTCTAAGTTGCTTCAATGAGCTTGCTATGTTTTAGCATAGGCCAAAAAATTTTATCACGCTACAATAAGCATCTTCATTTTGATCACTTGAATTGACTAGAAGTTGCATTTCTAAATCTCAATTGGTTTTTGATCACTTGATTTGACTGGAAAGTTGCATTTCTAAGTCTCTATTGGTTTGTGGATGTGGTTGAGTTGATATGTTTAATTTCTATTTTTTAACTTCTGTAGATCACTTGAATTAACTAGAAAGTTGCATTTCTGAATTTCAATTTATTGTGGATGCGGTTGAGTTGATAAGTTTCATTTTCTAGTTTTTAACTTCTCTATGTAGGTGGGGCTGGAAGGAAGTGCCGTTGGACAGTGGTGGCTGGATATGATAGGATCCATTTTGGATGAAGGGTCCACTTTTGAGCGTATTGGTTCTAGGCAGTTGGCAGGCATGCTTATTTCTGTGTGGTGAGTATCTTTAATGAACAGCTGAACACTGGATTAGGTACCTGCTAGGATCCTAAGCCTTTACTTGAGACACCTATGATTGATGATAAATGAGTTTTGTCTTTTCAACGTAGCATTTGAATGCTTTCCTCTGTATTTTCTTAGGAGCCTCTGTTGTAGAAAAGGAGTTATTTGTGTTCTTGAAGCTCAACCCTGCAATACCTGTCTGAACAATTATGGTCTTTTTTCTGCTACCTCTATTGGCAGACTTTTCTGGTCATTCCTCTTTGTCTATTTCTCTATGTTCTGCTATTATTTCTTGTCAGTTCCTTAAGCACTAACTTTGACGATTACCAATCATCTTAATGTTATTGCCTTCCATGTTGGCAATAGACGAGATTCGGTCAAGTTGTCAGGGATGTTTACATTCTTAGGTTCTATTTACTTGCCCATAAGACCTATTTTTGGCCACTTAACCAGAGGCGAAACCCATGCATATTTTTGAATGCATATAAGCATCTTTTGTCAATGTTACTTGCTTTTAAGAACCTTTTATCAATCTCTTGCTGAATCTCTTGTCAACTTCCTACTGCTAGGCTCATATTACCTCGAGCAACTTATTTTTAAATCTTAATTTTTACATGAACAAAATCTTTTATATGAGACTCATATTTTAGCGAAGCAAACAACTTATTAATACTTATGTTGGAGCACAAGTTAACTGGTTTAAGCACCTCTAAATTTAGGTACATCTAAATTCAAGGACCTCTTAAATTTCGGATAAGATTAGATAAGTTGAGCACAGCAGGTTAATATCATATGCCAGTACTATTCTTCAGTCTGTTTCTTTTCTTTTTTGGCTAATATAACTTAGCAGCTCATTCATGCTACATGCACAATTTGCCAAATGTGAGCATGTGCATGGACTTGTGGGTGTGCATGACATGTACACCATTCTCTTTGGTCCACTATTCTCTTTTGTATCCGTAAATATCAGTTTTACTTGGGTTCTGAAATAGCTTGTACAAGTATCTGGGCTAAATCTTGGATTTTGTTACACACAAATTTTGGTTTCTCAAATAGGTGCAATGAATTTCTAAAGGGGTTTCAATGGAAGCTAGAGTTTGGGACTTCTCAGGAAATTCTCTCAACAATTGTATCAAAAAAATTGAGGAAGTTTATGTATGAGAGAAGCATATGTAAAAACTATACCTGAACAACACTTCTATAAATCCTCCAGTTGGGCTGAGCAGGCACTTAATTCTGTTGAATTTGCCACTTTTATCCTCGTCAGTGTCAATGCAATGTCTATGAATTATTTTACTAATTTCCTGACCAAAACATCTTGCCACTTATTTTAGCCTTTGTAGTCGCCTTGTTATAGCGGCATGATTACTCCATTGTAATTTGAAAGTCACTCATGGACTTGCAAAACAGTTTCTTTGCAATTTAAGGGTAACATTACATCTTGATATTCCCTAGACCCTGTATTGTGGTAGCCTTGTGCACTGTGTCTCGTCACCCTTATGAAATATGGAGGTTAGGAGGCATAATCCCTCTTCATGTGATGCCTTTGCAAACAACAACGGATCCAGATATTTCCAATTTCTTACCTTAAGGCCTTTTTACCTTGCTGATTGTTTCACGATTATTTTTCAGGGTGAGAAACAATCTCAAAGGTCATATTGGGGATGTTGATGCTGCGGCAGTAGCTTGTGGTTTTGGGCATGCGATTGGTAACAAGGTATGCTGGTGTTGTAATGAGATAATTGGTAAACGAGTTTGTATAACTTTACAAAAGCTAATGTAGTATTTTGTTCATGACTGTATATTAAATGATTTCTGTTTCCTTATGGGTGCATATCGAGACTTTGTGTAAGGTCAATGGTTCAACTAGTTTCCTTTCCTTTTGTGGTTTTTCATTTCTTTTTTTTCCTGTTTAGTGGGTTGTTTTTCTTTTTCCATGGGGTGGAGTACGGTGGGCAGCTTACTAAGACAGGATATATTGTATGCCCATGGATGGATATTCCTAGTTTTCTTTCAATTCCTTTTAGTCACAAACACTCGTGCACCCATTCATGCATACAAATTACTGTCTTTTGTTATGCATTTTGTTTGACAAGGCTAAAGGTTATCTTATCAGGGAGCTGTTGGCCTGAGAATGAGAGTGTATGATCGAATAATATGCTTTGTGAACTGTCACTTTGCTGCGCATTTAGAAGCCGTGAATCGTCGCAATGCAGACTTTGATCATGTGTATCGTACTATGATCTTCACTCGGCCATCCAATTTTCTCAATGCAGCAGCTGGTATTTTGCGATATATGATATTGTCTTGTTCGCTTGCTTGCTCCATATATTTGTTATGGCTTGTTTACCGTTCTGGCTTGCCATTGCTCCTTTGTGTTGCAGCTGGCATCACATCTGCTGTTCAAATGCTTCATGGAACTAACGTATGTACAATACATACCTTGACATACTATTGAGGCTATTGGATTTTTTAGTGTTTTGTGGGGAAATTAATCATAAATCCCTCTGCAGGCCGTGGGAGTCCGTTCTGGTGAATTGATTCCCGAGTTATCCGAGGCAGACATGGTTGTATTTCTTGGAGATTTTAATTATAGAATCGATGGAATATCTTATGATGAGGCGAGGGATTTTATTTCTCAAAGAAGTTTTGATTGGCTCAGAGAGAGGGATCAGCTCCATGCAGAAATGGAAGCAGGGAGAGTTTTCCCCGGAATGCGTGAAGCCATAATCGGTTTTCCTCCCACATACAAGTTTGAGAGGCACCAGCCCGGTTTAGCAGGTAACTTCCCTCTGTTTCAAGATTACCTCTGCTTGTCTCTTGAATTTTTTAATGCCAATTTTGGTGGCATGTCTCTCCATTAATTTCCCGAGCTATCCTTGCCTGCCTGATGCTTTTAATGGTAACTAGCTTTCTTGACCACACAACGTGCGGAAATGAAATTCTTAGATAAATTAAATATTTTCATGTGATGAGTATTTTTTAAAAAATTTATTTATATTAATAGTTGTAAGGGGGGTCCTTGTATTTCTGCTGCTTGTACCCTGCTTACGGCTGTAATGGTTATAAGTACCTGTCGCCCGTTCTAAGCCCGTGCCCCATACTGACATACCTGTCACAGAGGGAGAGATTAATGCACAATGCTGGCATCCGAAACGAAGTGTTTAAAATTAATTTGAAAAATCAAATTTCTCATAAAAGAGATAAATATATCAAAATAACTCTACATTCTAGGAAATTTGATGGGGAAATGATAGTGAGATCCTAAACAATTGGCATTATACTACGGTAATAGAAAACGTGTGATTTTAGTCTCATTTACAAAGGCTCTTATCATAGGTGGGGCTCTTGGCTCTTGCATGATTGAAGACTAGGATCACCCTAATCACCTTTTTCTAGACCCTTTTTTAAAATAGCAAAAGCATAATAAATACAAATATATAATACACGAAGTATACTTTTTTTTTTTGGTAAGTACACATGAAGTATACTCTTTTATAGATGTAAGTATAACTTGATATTCCACAGAGGTAATAATTGCCAATAAAAGTAATATTCACAAAGCAAAATATAAAATCAACAGACGTTTTTTGTGACAAAGGGAAACATTGAAAACCAACTAGTAGCCAATGAAAACAAAGCAATATAAAAATCAATTTATAACTTGAGTGGTATAGACGTATTAAACAATAATCGACTTATTATCAACTCGTAACCCTTACAAAAGAACTCTTCAGATTTTTTCCTAAATTCTCAACTCATAAGCCCTACAAAGGAACTTTTTGAATTTATTTGTAGTAACGGAACCTGGTAGTTTCTGGTCTTCTTATAGATCTTGCTTCACTTGCTAGTCAGTTTTCACATACTATTGAATCCAATGTCTATGCCACCAACGTAACAACAAAGGCTTGTAAGCTGGAACAAATATTCAAAGAAGCGTAGAAAGGATTAGGTGAGAAAACCTTGACAATTATATCTCAAAAGCAAAAGATTGGTTTTTTCCTGTAGATGATCTCTTGATCTCTTCTTCTTAATCATTGAAGGCGCAAGATTTTTGACTCAATTCGTGTGTATTTAGGATTAGAAGAAAAGAAATATATATA
>JAODPA010128089.1:0-15617 GCA_025585075.1 Nepenthes mirabilis | reverse complement strand
AATATGATATTTTTAATTATATGAATTTCCTTGGTTGAGAGGTTCTAGAAACATCGTATCGGATCGTATTACCGGATAGGAGTCAAGGCAACGGGATAATCAGCTCAAACGCGTTGTCTGAAGCCGAAACCTCTCGTGTCCATCGCCGGGAAAGGCCTGCCACTTCCCACCACCACCGTGGCTTCTTCAGGGCAATCTCGTTCTCTCTCCAGAAGAAGAGCCGCCGCCACCACTGCACACTCTTCTCATCCTCCTTCCGCAACGCCGAGGCGAATTGTTTATAGAGAGATATTACCATCTGAATCGGAGCTCCCATTTTGGCAGCGGACTTGGTTTATCGTGCTGTTATTTGTGATGGCATTCGCTTTCTTCGCTCTCGCCATCTTCCTTCTTCTTTCCCTAGAATCTGATTTCTATGCTTCTCCCGTGTCTGCTGCTTCCGACGGCGTTCAGGTGATATCTCTCGTTTTACTGATCTTCACCTCTTACGAAACGTTTGAAAGTGGGTGTGCTATTTTCAATGATTTTCCGTTTTCATCTTTCTCACTTTTACTTTCTGTTCTGGTTATTTTTACTGTTTGAAATAGGAGTTTTCCCACAGAAATTTAAGTTTTAGGATGTTAAGGACGAGGTTTGAACTTGGAAATTATAGAACATTGAGGGTAATTGTTAGAAATATAAACTCACACATCAAGTTGATTTCTGTTGGGATTCCCAGGAGCAAAAATACGCACACTACAGAAATAATCCCCCGTATCCCCCCTCAATCTTCAACTACCGAACAACGTGAGAGCACAAGGAACAAATTACACGACTAAGCACACAAGTTGAATAATAATATTTAATGTAAAAAAATCGTTTTCAATTAATGAAAAACCACAAGATAAGTTTCAAAAAAAATCTACTATAATAATGACCAGTTACAAATATAACTCCATCCAAGATCATTCACTAAAAACTGACTGAATAATGGTTGAACCTGAACCCAAACCCCAACACACCTTGCAACCCTTACATTGAAAATGATCTCTTATTCGTGCACTAAAATTGCTACCTATCAGGCAGTCAACTTGTGCACAAAAAGAATTTGCTGCGACATGCGGCACCCATTCTATTATCCCACTATCATGCGTCTCCTGGTCGCACATGAGTGGTGCCCATTTTATCCACTAGTTCAATTTTCACCCAAACAGATCTCGTGTAAGCCTCCAATGAACTCTATTGCTTGAATGACCTTCGTACGAACATTGTGCGACCCTTGATTGACATCTCCACTCAAACATGCCTCATGTGAACATAGTAGGTCTTCTTGATAAACCGTCCATTGGGTATGGAATTTATAAGAGGGTAACCTAAACTCCAGCAAACTTCCCATCATAACCTTGTGGGGGACCCCTTTATCTCTCCGATGACCGTTATTTTTTGCCTTTTGGCAACTTCCTCCCCACAGGAATCCCAACATCGACCTTCCTAAGTTTGAACGACATCCTTTTTTGCTTCAGAAAACTGCGTATTGCCATTCCCCTTTGGCTTATTCTCCACAATAGCACCGCTTCCCCTTGTACTCCTCCTTGACTTCCTATTGTCACCTTGACTAAGCTTCCTGCTAGTCACCTTGTCATTGCCTTTAGTAACCAAAGCTTCAATTAAGATCAAATTCAACCGAACATTTGAAGCATATTGCATGCCCTTCAACACGAGTTTCGTTCCGTTTCTTATCCACAAGCTAACATCCTCGATGTCCGCTACCTTCAATGAGTTATTATTACCCATTTTTAATACCTTATAGTCTTCAGGCGTATAGGAGATGAAGAGGGACTTCCTTGATATTGTATGGTATGAATTCATCACCCAATTTATCTCATAACTCGTGAAACTCTGTGTCTTCCCTACGTAGACGACTAGAAGGTCTTCACATGTAGTGATAGAGACTTGATAATTGCCGTCATAATACCTCTTCAACCATCCTTCGCCTACTTCCTTTTGAAACAATTCCGTTTTATGTGGCCTTTTTTTTGTGACAATAAAATCACTCGCTATTCTAAAGCTTGGACTGACTATTACTTTCCTTCAATTGGTCACCTCGGTCCCTTGATCTCCTATGCCCCTGACTGCTAGTGAAAATTAAGGCACTCGGTTCCGCTAAAATATCATTACTTCCCTTTCTCTTAGATTCGTTGATGAGCACAGAAGTGATGACCTTATCAAAATTGAGCATGCCCTTCCTGAATAGTAGTGTCGTGATAATATGATCGTATAAAACTAGCAAAACTAGCAACACCAGTGCCTTGTCTTCATTCTTGATATTTTCATCAAGCATCGGCATTTGCATTTGCATCAAGACTCAATTGGATTCATCTAAGTGCTTCTTGAAGTTTTCCCCTTCCAAAACACCGTAGGCTATAGAATTGTTTCTTCACAATCAATCTCGATGCTAGAGACTTGGACTTGTACTAGCCCTCCAACTTTATCCAAACCGCCATTAGATTCAACAAACTGGTAACTTCTTGAAGAGTATTGTCCATTATATATTACTTAATTATACAATTAGACAAATTCCTCACATTTTGCCGCTCCTCGTCCTTCATATTCTCCGGTTTATATTCTCTTTTTTCAATGATTTAACCATTCCATAATAGGTCAAAACATTCCCCTATTCTTTCTTGCCAAAGAATAAAATTGCCTTGCCCCTTAGGCGTGCATTTGTATCACCAATTCTATTATCATATGCTCCTGTGCTTCCTGATCTCACATGAGTGGTGCCCATTCTATCCATTGGTTCGACTTTTGTTTAAACGAACCTCATGTGAATTTCTTGCAAATCTCTAGTGAACTCCATTATTCAAGTGACCCTTACACGAATATCATGTAATCCTTGTATGGCATCTCCACTCGAGCATGTTTTTTCCAAACATCATGTCTCCTCGTAATGAACCATCTATTAAGTGTGGAACTTATAAGTGAGTGATTTAGAACCCTATAATTTCATCATACCTTGTGATCTTATCAATTTGTTTCACCTGTTGTTGGATATCTCTTTGCCTTCTCGGTGTTGAAATATTTTTTATGAGAAATACTCACAATATTTGTAGGTTAAATGTACAAAAGCGAGAGAGAGGTAAATTTTTTATTGAAGTATTTTGGCTTGAGGTAAATTTGCAAATGGGAAGCGATGACTATATATTACCCTTTCAGCTGTGATTTTTGGTTAGCCAGTGAAGTTCTACCACTATAATACGTTGTAGAGGGTAATAAACTCATTTTATTGCCAATGGTCTACTATGGATACCCTTTCACCTTCAACAATAATAACTGTAATATCTACTTGAGAATCCATAAATAGCAACAATCTATGATTCACTCTACACTATGCATTACTCCTTTACAAGATGCCTTCTTTGTGATTTATCTGCAATTCATGGTGTAAGAAAAGAGGTACTTTATTAATATAATGCAAATTTACACTTTGCTGTTCTCTTTCATTTCATTAGATGCCGTTTAATAAATTTATCTGCAATTCATAGGTAAAAGAATGAGAGATATTTGTTTAATACAGCGCAAATTATAAGTATCGATGTAGTGGATTAATATTGTTATAACATTGTACTTGATTTTTTGTTCCCTTTCTTGGTTTGGTAGTGAGGAAAACTGAAGAAATTGCCTAGTACATAATCACAAGTTGATTTACAGAATTATGGAAAGATAATTGAGATTTTTTGTGCTTTTCTCACACTTTAATTTCCGCTGTGTGAGTCACTGGATGGTTTACATAGTTTTATCTCTTTTGAGTCTAGGTTCTCTCTATTATCTCTTTGGGTCTCGGTTCTCCCTATTTCTTGGGGCAGAACTTGTTCACCTTGTTTCTTTGGGGGACCTGTTTATACAACTTGGTTGATCCTTTCTGTAATACTACGTTAGCTTGCATCTGATATCCACTTATTGCAAAAGAAATAACTGTTGTTTGATTAGCTTTTACTCTATAATTTTCCTCACGGTGAACCGAAAAAGACAAGCTTTTGGAGTTCCTAATCTGCACTTTTATGAAATTTCCTTATTAGATTGGAAAATTTAAGCTTCTAGTTTAAGAGTGACATGGTGATTCTATTGTGAACTGGTTCTACTCCCTATGCCTTCCTTCTGGGCACCCTTTCTTATGAGTTATTTGATTTGTCTGGATGGTGAATAATTGTTTCAAAATTGCTGTTGTCCAGGTTGCTACTTTTATTGTGAAGATGTCCTTCATTTAACTAACTTCTAATATCTTCTTCCACATGGATGCTCTATATATTGATAGATTACTTATGGGTCAGTAATTAAGCTGATGCATGAAAGAACGAAATTCCGGCTGCATTCCCATGATGTGCCTTATGGTTCTGGCAGTGGACAACAATCAGTCACTGGTTTTCCCAATGTTGATGATTCCAATAGCTACTGGGTATTTTTGTATACTTTCATTACTGATTTCTCAGATTAAGGACAGAACTCAGTGCCATTGGCTTTCAACATATTGAATGCCTCTGCTACTGTGCTAGATTGTGAAACCTGTGCCTGACTCTTCTGCAAAGCAAGGATACACCATAAAGAGTGGAACTATTATTCGTTTGCAACATATGAGGACTTCAAGGTGGCTACACAGTCACTTACATGCATCCCCTATTTCCGGTAATTTGGAGGTGAGTAGTGACCACTTGTCAATCTCAAGTCAAATGTCTGATGCCTATGCCCTTTTTGTTGCTCACAAATAGGCTATAAATGTTAATCTTTCTACATTTTTGCTAAGATTGGTTAGTAGTATCTAAATGGTCAACTCTCTGTTGACATGAAGTAGTGTAAATGTTTCTGCAACATGAATAAAGCTTTGAGTCCTGATATATGGGGTCCTATTGTGCTATTTGGTTCAAATCTATACTATATTATTCCAAGTTTTGTTTTGACTATCCTTTATACGGACAGAAACCTCAATAAAATCACTTTGTCTCAGTGGTGCTTCAGGTGGTCTAAGTTTCAAGTAAAAGACAAACCATCTTAAATATCCTTTTGTCACCTTAACTTTGATTCCTGACATTTTGATCCATGAAACACAGTTCATATGGCTGACCTATAAAATTGCCCTTTTAATCTTGGAGATATTTCACATTGCTTCACATTAGCAAGTATATTATGAAGCATTGTTTTACAACAAATATATCTCGAGACATTCATTGTCTAACATAGATGTATTGAAATTATTTTTATGTTTTATTTTTACTCCTACTTGTCATGGACAAGTTAGACTTCTTAGATTCTCAAGCCATTCCACATAATTTTAGTTTTCACCCACCTTATTCTATAGTTTCTCTATCAGGATAATATCATCCTTTAGAAAAGGCAAATGTCATGAAACTGCACCCATTATAAGGAATTTAAAGGTGGACCAATGTGCTGGGCTTTCTCCATTGTTGGCTATGGGAGGGTGTATGCAATCTTATTTACATTGCCAAGAGGCTATTTTGTGGTTTAAACTCATGATTTCCGAGTCACAGTTGAGCAACTCTGCAATTATTCTGAAGCTCATCCTCAACATGTTATAAAGGATCCGAGTTAAGTTTTGCTCTGGCTATTAGGTACCTAGCACAATCCTCATTCCTTTATTTGGGACTGGGCCATTGCGTGGAAAAAAGGATTATATCAATTGAATCATTGTGGGGGGAGTTGCACATTGCTTGATTTTGTTGACAATACTTTTGTAAACTTATCAAGATTGTATTTGGTAGGTGCATCAATTGCTAAAGCAAACAGGTAGGGTTCTAGGGGTTGATGCTCATATTAGTGTGTATGTTGGAATTTCAATTGCTAGGAATCATTCAATTCCCTCCATACAAATCTGTGATACCGACTAGGTCTAATTTCTAGAAGATTGGCATGCTAAGAATCTTTGGTCATCATGGGAGAGCTTTCTGAAGTGTTTGGGCACCTCCTCACTGGTCACATTTTCCTACTAGGAAAACACGTAGAATATAATGTGACATTAGGCAGCTTCAGAAAATCTTTTGTGTTGCCAGAAAGGAATTTGTATAAAGTGTTTATGAGTGATTGCGATCATATGTAGACATGAGTTAGGAGGAAATTAATGAATTACATCATGCTGAAGGTTTGGAAGGCTTTTGCACCTCTCTCTAACTCGCTGCATGTGTGTGCTCTCGCATGTGTATGCCTGCGTCCATATCTCCATTTCTCGTGATGTATGCATACATCTTATTTCTCTCTTCCTCTTCCTCTTCCTCTTCCTTGAAGTTGCTGAGAAATATCATTCAAAAGTCCCAATGACATTTGTTTACGATTTTTCATACTTGATACTTTCTTTTACTCCAAAAAAGTCCTTAGGGCTCCTAAAGGGAGTATTCTTGCCCAAACGTGCTATAGATATTGCCTCTTAGTGATTCTCACCCTCATCCTCTCAAAATAGGAAGATGTTAAAATCCTGTTACTGTTTAACTATCAAATGATATATATATTTTTTTTCCTTCTTTTGAGGAGTGGTGGGAATGAAATCTAATATGGGCATCAGAGGGGTCACCACCTTTTATGTTGATGCCACCTCTTTTCAATTCAACCACTTAACAATTACCATTCAGAAAACCTAGAAGTACCCAGTGCAGACATCTCTAACCCCAAACAAAATCACTCTAATGGAACCAAATTCAGAACAAAACCAAGAAAAAAACGAATGAATGAAATCACATTCAACTGGAATTCTCATCCTCTGTGCAATTCACTTTCCATTCTAACCTCCCAAGTCCTAGCCTTCCTTCCAGTTCTAGTTTCCTCCAGTCCTGCAGCTTGCTGTCTTGAAATCTTTCAATTTTCTGCATTTGAAGATTTGATGCTTTGTCCTCATGCTTACTGAAAGACTAAAGTGTCTGAAATTGGCTAAATACTTTCATCTCAAGAATAACAGAATTTACTTTCATATCAATAAATTTATACCGATATGGCATTGTTTGTCTGCCTTTATTGTTGGTTATGGATCCTCATCTCTTTTGCAATCGAAATACGAAAAAATTACAGGTGATCATATTGCTTTCTGTAAAGTACCATATTTAAAAAGTATCAGAATGAATGTGCCTATAAAGAGAATGTCGAAATCTAGTTGCACTTGGCTATAATTTACAGTGCAAGTTCTTTAAATTTTGTTAGAGAGATATGAATGAGAAATCTTATTGGTACTGAGCAAAGAAGGGAAAAAAATATTGTATTGCTTTATATCGATATCGGACAATATATATTGACATCGGATATATCGGACAGAAAAAATATTTTAAAAACCATAAGCTAACAAAACCATATCGGCCTATATATCGACCATATTATCTATGTTGGCTAATTTGGAAATATATCGCGATATTGTTGTGGTATCGGGTGACCCCAATAAAAATTTATATTTGCCAATATTCCCATCAATAGATTAAAAAAAAAATTAACAAACTCCATGATTGTGTTGAAATAGAATTATCCATTCAATTGTGTCATCATTTTGTATAGGTCGGTATAATGTACCCAAAATTAACCGTGCTGACTAAGCCTCGAAGGAGCTCATGGTAGCTTTTACTACTGTGTCTGCTTTTACTACTGTGTCTGTGTTCTCACTAGTTGACCCTACTGATGCTTTGATATGCCAAGTAACATGAGAATGCTGCCTGCAGAACGATGTCCTTGGGTGTAATGGTTAACCCATCAAAGAAGTGTGACATCGTTGCAGAACATGTTACTATTTATGCACTTTAATTTGTCCTTTTTTCCCTTTAAAAAAATGGTTTCCACAAAGGTGAGGCAAAACATGTTACCTAGATACTGTAAACTGACACTTCTGCTGATTTTAGTTCAGCATTAATGCTGCTCACCTTTTGTATCAAAGGTTCATATTTCAATGGGATGCATTCCCAGCTAATAGTTAGGAGTCCTATGAGATGAATGCTCAAAACTGAGCAAACTCTAGCCTTGCTCCTGATTTGTAGTATGATATTTCGTGCAGGTTAGCTGCTTTGGGGGAGAGGCTCAGTCCGATACTGGGGATTACTGGAGGTGAAACTGACATTTGAATTTTTTTCATTTTATTTTTTATGTCTTTTTATTTATTTTAATATTCTCTCAATCTTTACTTAGGCTTGAAATTGGAGGGCCTGAAAAGACCTGGAGGCAAGATCAAAGGATCAGGCTTCAACATGTGGACACCGGAGGATACTTGCATAGTCATGACAAGAGATACACCCGCATAGCAGGTGGTCAACAGGAGGTAAAATTCAGTATCTTTTAACAGCAGGCCCTTCTTGAAACATTTATGATTTCTATGATGATTGATTAGAATTGCCCTTGGTTTCAAATGATTTGTGTTTTTCTCCCCCCAATAACCTTCTAAACACTGGTGAGAAGTGGGTTGAAGTAACTTCTCATGCTGATGAGCTCTTGAACTTTGCTTAATATCTTCCTGGCCCTTCACCCAGTGAGTTTTGGGATCTGACCACAGGATGCTACTATACGGGCTTCTTGGAAGGCCAAATAATTATCATTATAAATGTGTATGACAAATTGACAATTTTCTTGGAGTTTAAATACTGATGCTGCAATATTATCAGCCCTAAAATTATTCCGGAGCAATGGGGTATCGTAAAATGCTTGAGCATTATTTACCTATCACAGGAGGTAAAGAACTGAAATTGTTGGACAGTGGGTGGGGATGGAAATGCTAATCACAAATTGAGATGAATTGACCTGTTGCCAAATCATCTCTACTTAAAATGCCTATGGTTTTGAAGGATTGTAACTAAATAAGTGGTTGGCTTGTTTTGCCATTTGTTCTAGATTCCAAACTCGGAAATTTTACTTATTGTGTTCAAATAGTGATTATTTTGGTCATTTATTTCTGACACACTTTTCCCATGTAGTCTAATCTCCCAAGATTCCTTGTTGACTGGGCCCATTTAACCAGCCAGCCAGACAATCTAGTAGCATGTTGAGATATCATCTCACAACCACCATGATATGCTAAGATTCAATAGGCTTTCCAGTGGTTATAGATGGTCTGGCAAGAATAAATTTTGCATAGATATAGACTCTTAAGCTCACGGTGTCAATTCAGGTGGATTACTCCTGAACATGGGCAGAAATATTGGTATTAGTCATGGCCGTATCGGACCATATCAAAATTGAGATAACTATTAAAATATAGCCACATTTGATCATATTTTACATGTTTCAAGTATTTTGGATAATTTTTACTAATTGAATCAACTAATTGTTATAAAATTATATACTAGTAAATATTAAAACAATAAAAATAAAACCAAATAATGAATTGCTATTCACTACCAACTGACATGCATGCAATTAATAATAACTATAAATGTAATAGCAAATGACATATTTGTAATATCGTATATTTTGTATAAATATAGTCAGGTTAGCAAATAAGTAAACTCATATTGAATTGCATAATCTGCAACCACTCTGTATAGAATAAGATAATTTGTGATATTATCTAACATTCAATTAAGTTAATACTAGCATGTAATAAGAAAAATACGATTACATTAATAGAAGTTGAAATTATGCAAATTACCTTAATATCACCACTATATCGGCATTTGTCCTAGAGTATATTTATTATCTTTATTTCTCTGATCATTGGGCAATTGATTTAGATAATATCCTTCTTGTAATTGGCATTGGTCATTAAAAAAAAATCCATAGATACTATTAAATTCATTATTAGTGGTGCTCTTTGAATGTTCTTGGATAGATTGTTATTATGATGGAAAATAAGCTAAGACCTACAGTGCTCTATGAAAATTTGGTTGTCTTGGATAATTGTACCCATACTGATAATAGGGAGTAGAAGAATTCCTGTATTTGTAAGTCGAGAAATCCTTGGACTAGGTATGAGAATAGTTTGTTATACTTGAACTACCATTGGCACCGAGGGATTCAGAAATCTCAAATCATCAAAACTATCACCCATTGAGATGAACCTCAAGCTACTTGGACGTATTTCTCATTTTTTCTATAAGTTTGTGTTGGTTGTTGCGGTGATTCAATACCTATCTCATCCTCTTTTAAGGTGGCCAAAGAATGGTCTCCAATGGCAGAGAGAAGATGCACAATTGAATCGACAATCAATGATACAGGCTTATCATTAGCATCACCATGGCCTCGAACATTAACTCCATCACCACCACTTTCACCGCCACTCCCTGTATCATCACTATCAAAACTTTGGTCATATGGGGAAATAGAGTTATCATTATATTGCCCTTCTTTGGCCTTGTGACAGTAGCATCTATCGTATCATCACCTTCTTATCTCCTTCAAATTTGGAAGTGAGCTACTTTGAATTATCTTGCCCATCGAGTCTCTCTCGCTCCTCCAACTATGAATTCAGGGGATTATTTTTCTCAAATATATAATCTGGTTTTATTAGATTAAATTAATCTTTTGGTTCAGTTTGAGTATTTCTTATGTTGTTTTGTTTTTTTAGCCTTAAGTTATGGTGGACATATATTAATTTGTTTAATCTCTCATACTTCAGTCTATTTATTATCTTTGTGTGTATAAAACTGAAAGTACTGTAATTTTTTTATACTTGGAGGAAGAGGGGGTTTAATTCAATCCAACCAACCAATCAATGTTGGCTTGGTTTGGTTCTTTGGCTGGTTATGGGTCTCATTTGTTACTCCGAGGAAATTTGTGTTGCTTTTCAATTCTTACGTATGACCAAAACAAAACTGATTCATTGCCCCCTATTTCTTAAGCCAAGTACATGGGGCGTAATTTATGTCTACGTTAGCCAGGGCATTCTACTTAAATTCAGGACTGGTTTTTCCGGCGCAAACTTGTGTTCCTGTATTGGTCTGACCTGCCCATTTCCCAGGCTTATCCATTTGATGTTATACCGGAGACAACCTTTCAGCACTCACTAAAAGCAACAGTGGATTGTCCTGTAAACAGTTGTTGGTGCTGTTGTGTTTTACTTTTTTTTTTTTCAAATATCCAGTTATTTGACTAACTTACGTTTTCCTCATTTCCTTTATTACATTTTCTGCTGTTCAAGTGATCATCAGGAAGCATAATGAGAAAAGCGCTCACCACAGATACCATGCCTTACCTCAAATATCGTCAATGGAAGATTGTCATGTTAAATTTCCAAGTTGAAGCCTAACTGCTTTACCGTCTAGCAAAATTACATATTTGCTTCTCGGATGCAACTGTAGCTGTATGTGAACAATTAATAAGCTGCTTGCAGTGACTTCTGCTACTTGTGATTTGTGCAGGTGTGCGGTGTTCGGGAGAAACATCCAGACAACATTTGGCTGGTAGCGGAGGGTGTTTACCTTCCTAATACTGATGGAAAGGCAGAATCATCTTAGTTTTCTTTGCCCATATAGCCTCTTGGTATAGGTATTTAGATGATAGTGTTGCTTTGGTCTCACAGCTCCCTAATCTTTGTTCAGCAGCCAATTGTTCTTTTTTTTTTTTTAATGTTGTCCTTGGGCTCGTGTAGCATCAGACTTTTCCCCATTTTTAGAAAGGACAGGTCTATCATTGAGAGCTGTACACAATAAGAAATAGGAAAAGAACACAAGATCTAGAGCTCATTTTTAATGTCTTTTGTTAGGCGACGAGAACCATTGGTCTCTGTAGAGTAATTGTTAATTTCACCATGTATCGCATTTTGCTTGCTAGCCACACTGCAGTCTGTGGACTACCTTTAAGGCTGCAAAATAATACCGTCTAACCAGGATTGTACGTTTAGCCGGATTATCCTCATTACAAAGTTATTGTTATTATTAAAAAAAAAAAAAACTCTTTTAGAGCTGTATTTCACTAATGGATAGGCTGGATCTGATGCCCATAGAGTCACCCTTCCAATTAAGTTTGCCTGAGCAAATGGCTTACAGGCCGCCAACGATCGTGTGGCTCAATGGCATTGTTACTTTTACCTCGGGTTGGGAAGTAGTGGGTTCGATAATGAACCCTTTTGTTCCACTATTGTCCAGTTTGGGCCTCCTGTTGAGCAACTCAATCCAGTTTGGGCCTTCAGTTCGCGTAACTTAAGTGTTGTTGAACGTTCAACAGGCATGACCATCTGGGGTGAGTCTTTACCTTCAAAATATTTTATTTTAGGGAGCCAAAAAAGGGTAAGCATCTGGCTCTCACCTTATTGAAAAGGCTGCAAACTATGTCATCTAGGGCTAAAGCCATAAATAGCAAACTTTGGCTAAACTGAAAGAAACTGCAAATACCCTTGAGAATGTCATTCAAGTCTACAAATCTCCCATAGCAACAATCAAAACTTCATATAACAGTTTAATCTCATAAACACAATTCATGTTACTGCTGGTGGAACTTTAAAACTCGAGCCTAAATTAGTGAGATTTGATGTGCTGCTGAACAACATGAAGTCCTTCCGTCTCTTCCCCAAAGTCCTGCACGAAATAACTGACGAGTGTCAACAGCTGCATGAAATACCTTTTTGACGCAATAGAAGTGACTACATACACCAAGGCTCTCACCTTCACAACAACGCATGAGCAACCCACCACTTTCCGTGCCTTCCCCTCGGAATCAATCTTGCATAGCTGCAGAATCAACAAAAAAAATATTCCAAGGTTGACCAGCATACATTAATGTCAAAAGGTAAGAATACCAAAAGTTTTATAAAATTGTCAATCATCGAAAAATTCCTACTTAGAATACACTAAATATTTTTGCAGGCTAAAGACAAGGAATGACCTCATTTTCCAACCCACCCACAGCCATAATTCTATCCATTTAAAACTCAAATCCATGTGTTAAATTTTGATTTCAAAAGCAAATTACAATGGCTGAAAAAATCAACCTTGGTATTTTACTTGGAAAACTTAAGAGACGTTCATGTCTAAATGATAATGAGCTGAAAGGACTGGCGAAACAAGCTCAACCTCAAACACCCCCCTCAAAAAAGAACAAGAAAAAAACAAACCCTTATGAATCATAAACCATGAGCATGATCACAATGCAGGTCTGTGCAATCGGTAATTATTCAAAATCATATGGAGCACATGGAGACATTAAATGACAATGAAAATGACAATTAAAAGCTAAACTAGGAAAATGAAGAATCAATTGTTACTTACACCAGCCCACTCGCCCAAGGTTTTAGCACTGGGCACTGTAAGCAAGTTTACATTGTGGTCAGCACAGAGTCCCTTCACCAACTTAACGTAGTCTGGCTGATCACAATCCTCTGCCAAGACACACAGCTGAGCAGCATGCTTCTCGATCACCTTAGCACCTTCATGAAGACCACGAGCAAGTCCACCATGAGCAAGCGATTTCTTCAGCACAAGCTGCAGTGCCGTCATAAGGTCCATTGTCTCACCCAATGCTGCAAGTGGGGTCTCGGTAGCAACCACGCCATCCTCACTGAAGCAACAAATACAGATGATTAGGCATTACCATTGCTTTGTAGTGAATCAAACAACATATGTGTATCACAAATAGATAGTTTGAACAGAGCGTTATACCCAGCAGATACTACACATAACCAAAGCAAAGTATAATTAGCAAGTCTCCTCCTCAAGGAGGGTGGTCTACTTAAAAAACACATCACAAAGATCCTTCTCCCTATAACTCTATAACCCATTGAAATATCATCATAATCATCTAACACAATTGGAGTCATTTACAGAAATCCTCCAATTTAAATCCTTATTCACCTCCTCATTCCAAAACTTCCTAGGCCAGCCAATCTACACCATATCACTCAAATCAACTTAACAAATCAATCCTATAAAGCTGTATAAGTCAGTTCATAATGCAATGTCCAAAACCTAATAACCATCCTCCTCTCTAGCAAAGGGCCGAACCATACAAAGGTGCATGAGGCATGTATGTGCATTTTATTTTTTTTACAAGAATCACACACTATCATTTTCAGATCAAACTGTCCAACAGCTAGGAAGCAGCAGATATCATCAACTAAATTTACAAATTAAGATGGATTTATTACAGGGGAGGAACTTGATCAATCAAACATCATGAAGGTGAGAGAAAGAACAGTGAATATGACCTTATAGCTACAACAATTTAATGTAGTCAAATTACAATAAAATATGGTAAACCCAAGTCATCAACTTATTACTCTGGAAAGGCAATCCGTACATACCCAGACATTTTTTAGTTGATTCTGAAGTTGTCCCTGTTCCTGCAGCCTGGAGTCAAGATAAACCAATGAATACTAAAATTGTAAATGCAGTAAACTTATAAATGATATCCCTAGTATCATCAGAACCAACCTACTTACAAAATTTGATGTGTAGAGTTGCAAAAGCACTTGTGCAAATGCACACAGAGGAACACAAGTAATAGAAATGCATGCACCAATGCACAAGCATAGAGATGCAGAAAGAGGGGGGAGAAGATCATGATCATGGATAAGATGATCGGCCTACATTCTCTAAACAATTTGCCTACTCTGTAACAAAGGGCCATAGAAATCAGCAAGCACAATAGTTATCAAAAACAGAGTACCGGCCCAGTGTATCTAGTTTACATTTAACTATTTCCTTAATAGTGTTGTACTCCTAAACCTACATCACAATCCAGCATAATTTGAATCATATCGGAAAGTAATTTCCCAATGTTCATTTACATAGAAAACATCACGTATTTGATTCACTCTCCAACTTAACATGGAATCGCAACCAACTCGATAATTCTAACTTTTATGGTAAGCCATTAAAAGGCATTTGCTTTCCTGAAAACCATAAATTTTGCCAATTTCAAAGTACTACTAGCATGTAACCCAAAAGAGTTACTACTGGCATCAATCATTCATCCCCAATGGATGCCAAATAAGACATTACCGTGCAAAACACAATATGAAATGACATTTTTGAGAAAGGTCATAATATGACGTTGAGAAATTACGGAAATCCTCAAATCCAAGAATTCATCGAGCAAACCGTGAGCCATTAATATGACTCCTCGATCGGAAAAAAAAAATGAGGCCGTTCCAAATTTCAACAAATCATATAGGTATGGGTAGCAATTAGAAGTGGCATAATCTGTCTCATACCAAATCCCATAAAAGTAAGTAGTCAATCCATTTAAAGTACAAATATAAACTAAAAATCAACTGACAAAGTACGAAAAAAGGTCGGTGATATTTGCGTATTTCACGACTAAAACCTACAACAAGTATGCTGCCTTATATGCTAAACTTGATACATAAGAAAGAGGGAGAGATTGTCACCTTGAAGGCAAGAGATTTCTAACAGCTCACCGAAGCTGTGGTTGAGGAGGAAACAGCACCAGAAGGGCGCTAGTATAGCGATCTGATGAAGGAGCTAGCGAATTCGAGTGCACCAACCATTCAGTCACCTAAAACCCTAATTCGTCATAAACTTACTGATATACCCTTGGGCCCTAGAGCCTGCTTAGTGTTCAACTGGGTCGGTGGGAGGCTCCATTTTCTATTGGGCTTTTTTGGCCAAGTGTGCGATTTCGACTATAATTTTCTCATAATTACGAAAAAAACAAAATTAGTATGAAAAGATATTTTCAATAAAGAGTAATAGAAAGATGTGTGAGTAGGTCCACTA
>JAODPA010128078.1:0-17192 GCA_025585075.1 Nepenthes mirabilis | reverse complement strand
TATAATCTGTCAAAATAATTTGTAAAAACAGGCTTTATTTATATAGAACATGGTGAAACTTGCTTTTAGAGCATAAATGACAATTTTGAGATATAGAAAAGCAGTGAAAATAGAAAATAGCATCCAAGGTACACTTACTTGAACTCGGTTTACAATTATCGTGACTCTGATTGGAGTGGATTGGAAGATTTTTCCCTCTTTCTTCTTTTCCCTTTCCCTCCCCTGTTCTCTTTTCCTTCGTTGCTGTCGAGGCTGTTGCTAAGAAAAACCCCAATTTCCCCTTTAAAACATGAAGGGAGGAAGTCATGTGAGGGAGCCCGTGACTTGCGCTTGAGCAGTGCTTGAGCACCAAGTAGGCGCCCCGTGTAATTTGGTGGGCACACTCAAGCGCCAACCGGGCACGCTTCAAGAATCCGACTCTGCTAAATTTGCTCGGGTGGCACCTCGAGCGCCACTCGAGTGGTGTATTCTGTTAAATCGGCCCTAGTGGTGCCTCAGGTACCACTCATGCGCCGATACCCTGGGGGCATATTTTGCCTCTAAATAGAATTTGTTCAACATTTTTGCTTAATCCATTCACCTCAAATACAGTTATATCAATTTAATAACTAGGAATTATAATGTTTTCAGGATCAGGACCTCACAAGGACGGTGGATCATCTACAATTCTACCCTCTACTCTAATGCCCTGAGGAAGGGTGGACCACATATAACTCCATGGATAGAGTTATCATCGATTACCACCATAACATTCTAATGTTTATTGAAGAACCTAACTTGATTGTATATCAGACCTGGGTCATAATTAATAGAATCAAAAATATTTTTCTTTTAATTTCTTATCTCATAATTCATTATACTTTAGAAAATCAGCAGAATTATACATTTTACCCTTCAGGTTGCTTCAAAATTTCTCAATAACTCAACAGTGCAATTCCATGTAAAATTCTTAGTTACAAATCAAAACATGGGTAATACTCTTTTACAAATCAACTCTTACTTGTCAAACTCACGAATTTAAAGCATCGAATCCCTCAATTTCATACCTAGGGTTTCACGTCAACCTTTCGGACGTAAAACGAACACCAAATATATATTTATACATATAATCGAAGGTATATTTAGCAGTACTTACAAGTGAACACAAAATCTGTCTTATTACTCATGAGAAATATGATTTATTTACAGTAAACATGGAAAAATGTGGATTTAAAGCATAAACACAATATCTGAAATATTAAAACGTTGTAAAAATGGTAAATAATGTCCGAAGTACACTTGCCTAAATTCGGTCCACAGTTATCCTTACTCTGATCAGATCTAAATAGAAGATTTTTCCTTCTTTTTCTCTTCCCCTCTCCTTCTTCTCTTCTCCCCCCGTTCTGCTCTGTCGTTCTACCCTTGAGGAAACCCCAACATCCCTTTCAAATACGAAGGGAAAAGGAATCACGTGTGGGTCACATGACTAGCGCTCAAGTGCCAGTCCAGCGGTGCTTGAGTGCATGCTCTCGCATTTTTGTGCCTGGGTTGGCACTCGAGTGGCCCTTGAGTGCCGGCCCCTCATAAACCCCTTGTTCCCGCTTCACCTAGGGCAAGCCTCGAGCGCTAGTTTTTCATTTTTGTGCTTGAGGTGGGCGCTTAAGCGGCCTTCAGGCATCAAGCCCCATTTGCCCATTTTGCCTTATTTTACTTCGGTATAAAATTTTTTCACATTCTTAAGTCTAAACACGATCATTATCTACATAATTATTCCATACTTATCATATTCTGGGATCGAGATCTTTCAACTTGTGAATGTATACAGCCAGTATGTAGAATGAATGCTGTAGATTAAGATGATATAGAATATTTTTGTACTTTAATGAATGTATTGTTTTTGCTTTCACAGGTTAATTTATGGTTATAGTTGCTTCCGCACTATTTTGATATTTGGATATTATCTTGGTCCAAGATGACATCTCTCTTAAATCTAATACGGTAGTTAGGAGTGCTATATTGAAGTCGTAGATGATATGTCATTTGTTAATCCTATTAATGTGTAGTGGATTTAATTTTGAGGAATGTCTATGTATATGTGTTGTGTAGGATGTGTTTATTTAGATTGTTTGTATGGTTTTAGTCTATTTTTTAAGGGAACTCTGTCCGATTTTTTGTAAAATTAAATGTGTTTAAAATTAAAGCATTAGTTTTGTATGTTTATTGACGAATGTCTTTAGAGGATAATGACTCGATTCGTCACAGGTTTTCATTTAGCATGTAATGTACCAAATTTTTGGGATCTTCTGTCATCGAAAATATAAGGACCAAATTCTTTTGTAGCGAGACAATGGCAAAGAGGTGAAGGGAAATTAATCCAGTCAATACCAGTTGACCAGAAATTATGACGAGACGATTAATTCGGTCAATGTGAAGGAAAGCTTATCTGGTCAATGGCAGTTGACCAGATGGGAAAAAGAGGCCAGAAGTATTGAGATGAGAGAGAGCCATGAAGGCCGGCCGTCGTGTAACCCAACTTACCAGTCAATGCAATATTGACCAAGTTTTAATAAGCGCAAGTTTTTCAGAGACCTTGATCTCTAGAAAACAAGTAGGAAACAGTGAATTCTAGAGACCTTGATCTCCGGAGGCAAGAAGAAACAGTGATTTTCGGAGACCTTTTGATGATTTTCGGAGACCACTTTTCCGGAGATCTTTGATAGGCTTTAGGAGGAGATTTCCGGAGGCCATATGTGAAGTTTCCGAAGACTTTGATCTCCGGAGACGTTAAAGTTTGGAGGCCAAAGTTTTGGAGACCTTGATCTCCAGAGACGGTTAGAGGAGAGACTTCTGTAGACAATTGAGGAATTCTTTGGAGACGAAGTCTGGAGGAGACTGACGAGTTTTCTAGAAACGATTTTCGGAGGCAATTGAGGAGTCTCCAGAGACAGGTTCCGGAGAATATTGATGACTTCTCCGTAGACGATTTCCAGGGAAAACTAAGGAGTTTTCCGGGGACCAGTTCCGGAGGCCATTAAAGAGTTTTCCGAAGGCCATCGAGGAGGCTTCCGGAGACGATGCCGGAAATAATGAATGTGAATTCTGGAGACACTCTAAGGAGACAATTCCGGAGGAGATCTGTGAAAGAAAAAGGGAAACTACCGAAGAGTTGACTACCCGATTGACATAATGACTGATTATGACTAGGGTCAGGGCGAACATGCCTAATTAGTTAACCAACTTTAAATAACTCCCGAGTGGTTAACCTACCCTACCTACTATCTTTAGACCAAAGGCCCATAAATAAGAACTAGAGAGAGTAAGAAAAAAGGCCAGGAAGAGACTCCCGGCTGAGTTTCTTAGTGAAGGAACCTAGAATTCAAGGACGAAATAAAGAGATTCAGGCAAGTGTACCCCCCTGTTGTTTAAGTGTTACTGGCCTATTGGCGGTGTGTGTTTGCCTAGAGAGAGAAGCTCTCGCTTCTCTCTTCCATTTCCAAATTTCATTTTAAAATTTGAATCTTGGCACTGCGGCACTCCTCATCTGGCCGGGCGGCACCGGCACCGACCACGGCCGGTCCCCTGGTTGCCTCGCCCGGCCGCCCCTCTGTCTCCTTCTCATCTCCTGCTCTCTTCGGCTTCGAAGATCTGTCCTGGTTTCGCCGTCTCTCTTTGAGGCTTGACTAGGATGTGGGCTCGTTTGCGTGGCCCTATTCTCTTCGCTCGTCTTGTGCGATGCCTTAGGGCGTGGCTTCCTCTGGCTGGGCGGTGTCGGAGCCGGCCATGGCCAGTCTCCTGGCTTCCCACCTCGCCTTCTTCTCAGATCTCTCCTTGGTTTGCGCAAAGGAAAGGCTGGGTTCCTTGTGTTTTAGTTTTCTTCGTTTGCGTTGTTGTATGTAGTTTTCGTCAGCCCTTGAGCTTCCTGAAGGATCTGACGCTTCTAATTGCCTTTGTTGCCGCCCTGAGGTTCCTCTTCCTGAGTATTCACTCCTGTTGGACAGGTTGGGGGTTGCCGTGCAGCACTGGAGCCAAACTGTTAGGCGAGGTACTGAAGAGCTGGCCGAAGTTCTGATTGGGCGATAGATTCCTTTTGGTCGCGGTGAGGGCTTTCCTTTTGCTGATTTCTGATGTGGGTTGGCATTTAGAGCTTCGGATTGCTGAGGTCTCAGTGGACTGCTGTCTCATCTCGATGGAATTGATGCAGCCGAATGTCCTGTGGCATTGCTCCGAATGTTCTCTCGCTATGTGTCCCACTTGTTGGTTGGGTTAGGGGAGCCCGTGTTTTTCTAGTTCGGGACACTTCGGCTGAGGGCTGATGAGCTGGCTGAGGTACTCTTTGGCTGCTAAATTTCCTTCTTGTTGAGGTGGTGCCCTGTATGTGCACTGCTATAATGTAGTGCGATTGTGTAGCAGTCCATTGGATTGCTGTTGTCTGGTTAATATTGCCAGTTTGTTACTGTTGTTGCTTTGCAACAGTTCTATTTTTGGACTGTATTGGATGATGATCCTCCGTTGGCTGATCCCTTTGGCTAATTTGTGATGATCTTCTGTTATGCATTGCCTGCTGCCAGGAGCGGGTAAATGGCAGCTGCAACTGCTGTTTGCAATTGGGGTAGTGGATGCAGGCGGCTTTGTTGTGGTTTGTCTTAGCAGGGATGTGATTGGAGGTGCTCTGCTACCGTTGCCTAGTGATCTTCTTTCCTTCGGGCTATTGTTGGTCTGAATCCGATTGTATGATCTGGGCTAATGTTGGTCCTGCTGAGGTGGGCTGCTGGTGCATTATCTGCTTTGGGGCTTCAGTGAGGCGCTGCTAGCCGTTGCTGATGTGGTGGAGCGCATTCCCATCCGGGCTTGAAGCTTTTTGGTTGAGATGTGTTGCGCTGCCCCCCTGATGTTGATCTGTGCTGCTGTTGGCCGATGCTGATGGGTGAATGGTAGCAGCTATTGGTTCCCATGGTCCTATTATTATGCTGGCCTTTCACAATTGCTGTCTCTAGCTTATTGTTGGTGCAGGCTATCAGTTTGGCTCAGTTGCAGTTGCTGAATGCTGTGTTGTCCGAATGTCCCTAACTGGATTGTGGGCTGCTTATCTAGCTAACTGCTGTGGATGTTTTGGATTATGTTCCTACTGTTGACTGGTGCTGGTTAGCAGTTGGTTGCCGGTTTCATCCTGCTCCCCTGCTGAAGGTGTGTTTGTTGGATTCAAGGAATTTGATGTAGGTCCTATGTTGGTCCGATGATTTGGAAGCATGAAAGATGGTGGTCTGGCCATTGGATGCTGATGAGGCATCCAATGCTTTTGAAGTAGGCCCCCTTCTGAAGGCTGGTTGCTGATCAGGCAGGCTGATGATATGTTGCGAATGGCTGGGTGCCTCTTTTGCTGCTGGTGCTGATGCTTTCTTGGCCTGCTTGAAGATGGATTGGCTGATTTTTAGGTCCTTGCTCATGCTGATGGAGCTGATCTGCTGGTGCCATATGCTGGTGCAGCTACTGCTGATTCCCTGCCGGCGTTGGAGCGATGTTGCATGTTGCTTCCAACTGCTGAAATACTTGGGGTGCATTTAGTTTTTGATTATGTAAAATGACTTTGTTCATTTTCGGTCTATTAGATTGTTCCTCCTAGAGGTTTTTGAGTTATACTCTGATGTACTAGTTGCTCGGGGTATGCCTTAGCTTTTTATGTTCTAACTCTAATGTCAAAAAACTTGGAGTTATAACATAGGTTTTGTAAATTTCTTTTCTCCCTTTAATCCAAAATACACACTTACAAAAAAAAAAGTACTTATCTTTCTGTAGTTCATGCTTGCAATGCAAGTATGTCTAATTTTTTATGAACTTATGTTACGGTATGCATGATATTTGTTCTGATCATCTGAATTAAGAAAAAATTTCTGTTAATGCCATGTCTAAAGGGAGCTCTGTTATGCGTTTTCATAAATATCTCCGATTAACCTTACTTACTTGCATGAAATCTTGCCACGACCAAGTTTTTAAGATATCTGATTTGAATATGAGTAAAAGACCTCCGGCCTTGATAAAAGACCTTCAGCTTTTAATATATGACCTTCGGCTTTTGATGTATGACCTCCGGCTTTGTTAAGGAAAGGTATTCGGCTTTTGTTAAAAATGACCTCCAGCTTTTGTTAAAAAGGTGTCCATCTTTTGATAAATGACCTCCAATTTTTGACATAAGACCTCCGACTTTGATAAATGAGACCTCCAACACTTTGATAAAAAATCTTTGATTTTAAGATGTTAAAGGAAAGGTTATACGGACTTCAATTGTTTGAAGTTAAGAACAAAGGATACAAGAACAAGGAAAAATGTAAGTAATATGGACAGCAAGTGGAACTCTATGACTTCCGACTTTTGAACTATGATAGATGGCCATCGAATGATATGAACTAAGAACCGAGTTTTCATTAAGCTTGCTGTTAAAATTAGATGAAGGATATTGGAGTGACACCCGAGGACTGTCCCTGGGCCACGAGAAATTTCTGGTGGGACAAGGCTTATGGACTACGGCCCCCGTATGATGGGTAAAAGGCATTACCTCCTGCCTCTGGGAGTATAATAGGAGGATACGGCCTTAGGTTGTGGGGTAGCACACAACCCTTCCTCGATGTTGTCCGCTCCCTAAAGATAATAAGAATTCCGCACGGTTTTATGAATTTTTTGCTGTTGAAGACAAGACACTAAGAATAAGAACAAAGATTTTCAAACTTAAGAAGAAATGATATTGTGACTTTCGCATGCTAAGTTTATGTTATGAACCTCTACTTTGATCCGATGATATGTATGTTAATGTTTCCTGCATGTGGGTACCTTGCTGGGCTTTGTAGCTCACTCTTGGTATTTTTCAGATGATGAGAAGCTTATGGAGGATCAAATTGAATAGAGTCATGTGGTGTAGTTAGATGACATAGCTGACCAGAGCTGATCAGCGGAGGAGTGAAGGAATTGATGTATTTTTCTTTTGAGGTTTTGAGAGAGACTTGTAAAACATTTCCGCTGTAAAAGGATTAATAAATATTAGTATATTTTCGTAATTACTATATGGGAGAATAAAGTTTGACATTCCTAGTAGCATCTCAATTTATGTCAAGGTCTTTGTGACCTACAGATCTTAATATTGGCCGGTCAGGTATGAGGTTAAACTTTGATGGTCAACTCAAGGAGTTCGGCCTTAAGCGATCCTGTGTATGCCTAATCCAAGATAAAAATGGAAGAAAAGAAAGAAAGAAAAATTTTTATGTCCACCTAGTTAGTATTTATACCGTATATGTTGCAAACGTTAGGCTTGATAGCGGCCGTATGTGGTGGAATACATCCAGGGCCGTCACATGGCAGGAGGATTATGAGAAAAGCTTTTAGGAATTGAAGAATAGATTGACCTCAACGCCGAGTTTGTCAATCCCTAATGGATCAGAAAGATTTATGGTATACTATGATACTTCTAAGAAAGATTAGAGTTATGTGTTGATGTAATATGGCCGGGTGGTTGCCTATGGGTCAAGGCAATCGAAGGTCCATGAACAGAATTACCTTACCCATAATTTAGAGTTAGCAGCTATAATTTTTATACTAAAGATTCGGATACATTATCTGTGAGGAGAGAAAATTTATGGAATATTCAGGTCACAAGAGTTTAAAATATTTATTTTTGCGGAAGAAGTTAAACAAGTAGTAGTGTAAGTGGATAGATTCGTTGAAGGATTATAATTGCGAGATCCAATATCAACCAGGGAAGGTGAATGTGGTTGCCAAGGCTTTGAGTCGGACGTCTTCGGGTTCGATATCCCTTTTGATATTTAAGGAATGAGAGATGTTAAATGGAATGAAGAGTTGTATTATTCAGTTACACTCCCAAGGGTTGATGATAATGTTATCATATCTCCAAGTGCAGCCCATGAGTTTGGAAATAACTAAAGAGACTTAGATGAGCGACTTGTACTTGATGAAAATTGACAGAGATTTGGGTAATGAGTCATGGGTGGATTTTAATGTACAAGTAAATGAGATTCTTCATTTTTGGGATACGATTTATGTTTTGAATATTAAGGAGTTAAAGGAGAAATTTTTGAATGAGGCTCATAGGTCAAAATATACTGTTCATCCCGGAGTGAATGAAATGTATAAGGATATAAAGAAGAATATTTTGTGGCAAAACATGAGGCAGGAGATTGCGGCATTTGTGCTAATGTGCATTGTGTGCCAATAGGTAAAAATTGAGATAAGAAAACTCAAAGATTTTTAAACCCTCTACCAATTTTCAGTTGAAAATGGGAGCACATTACGATGGATTTTATTTCGAGTTTGCCTACGACGGCGAGAAATTTTGAGGCAATTTGGGTGATTGTGGACAAACTGATGAAGTCGGCTCACTTTTTACCAATCAAGATGATGTACTTAGGGGATAAGTTGGCTCGTCTGTATATCAATAAAATTGTGGGATTGCATGGTATTCCAATTTCTATAGTCTCCGATTGCGATCCAAAGTTTGTGTGAAAGTTTGTATAAGAAGTTAGGCACCAAACTGAAATTTAGTATGTCATTACATCCACAAATAGATGGTTAATTAGATAGGATCATCTAGATTTTTGAGGATATGTTGTGACGGAATGGGTTATAATTCACTAATGGCCTCCATCTATAATCATACTTAACAAATGGAACTAATACACTATTAATTTAATACAATAATTTCTATAGAAAATTGGACAGTGTGTCCCCTAAATAAGGTCAAAAATCATAAATACAACCTGAATAAAACAACCTATATAAGACATTTTCAACAAAACAGACCTCAAAATTTGATCCATTCAATCACCCATAGCAATCATATAACTCCTACATAACTTATTCGTAGGACCAACACCAATTGTCATATCATCCATGGCTCCAACACTGTATTTTCAACTATAATATTGGATCTAATAGAGATGCAATCTAGGTACCCATACAATTTCCAATGTCATCGAATGTGAGGCCCCGGAACCGACAAACATTAAAATTTGAAGTAATTAGAACGATAAGTATCATTAAGAGGCCAAACATGTAGTGAAAAATGATGATTAAAAGTAAAAAATTAAAAAAATATCTGAGTTTAGCAAGCAATCATGTGGCACCTGCTATGCGCCCGAGGTGCTGCGGCGAGTGCAAAATCTAGTAGCTGCCCCGCTCGCCGCATGCCCGCTGGGCGCTTGAGCGCGTTTGGCAAAATGTAGGCCACTCGCCGAGCGCTCAAGCCGCGCTCGAGCGCAGCCCCAACTTTTGCCCACGTGCTGACTCCATTTTTGTTATAAAATGAAGGGGAAAAAAGAAAAGGGAGAGAGAGAAAGTAGACCACGCACGAAGGAGAGGAAGAAGAGAAGAGGAGAAAAGGGGAATCACTTGTTCCAATCCACTCTCGGTAAAAATAACGGTAGATCGGGCCAAGGCAAGTGTACTTTAGACGTTATTTTTCGTTTTTACCGTTTCCTCTTACTTTAAAGTTGATAAAGATACTCTAAAATGATGTTGATGCATGTTTAAAGTAAATGAAGCATGTTTCCTTCGATTGTTCGGTTAGCTTTTGTGTTTACCCATGTTTATTGTAAGTTTTGGCTTCAATTTCATGTATATGCATGAAAATAGTGTTTGATTTGCTTCCGAAAGTATGTGTGAAACCCTAGCTCAAAAATATTGGAAACTTTTGGTTAAATTGCATGTTTTAATGTATGTGTATGGATTTATGGCATTAATTTCATGAATAAGTACATTTTTAGAGATCAATTTGAGTTCGAAAGTTTTGGCCAAGTCCTAAGTACGAAAATGAAGGGGTTTTAATGATTTTTAACCATGGTTCCTGTTATATAAAAGTTAATTGATATTGAAAAGAAACTTCCAGTATAATTTGTTTTTGAAAATATGCACAGACTTGTACAGATGAAAATTCCATGCACCGTTGAAGTAAAATTGAAGGAGTTTTTAGACCGATACCGTACGTTCTGAAGTTAACTGAAAGTAAAATATGAAACTATAATTATGAAAGAAGGTTTTCAATAAAGAGGTTATTTCCGCTACTGTTATTTAGGACCCGAGACTAACTACAGTTCGGATAGATTCTCCAGCATGCCTTAGGACTTTACGGTGGTAATCAAGGATAAGTCTGTCCATGAAATTATTTGTGGTCCACCCTTCCCCGGGGCGTTAAAGTCAGGAGGAATCACAGTTATAGGCCTACCTTCGGGTGGCATACAGTACAGATCCCTCGGGATGGGATATACATGTTACAGTGATAGGCCTTGGATTGTGTGGAGTGAACACAATCTATCCTCGATTAGTCGCCCCTCAGCTAGTAGGGTATATTGGCAGGGTCGATTATCGTTATGATGTGTTATACTTTACCGATTATAGTTTACCATTTACAGTTTATAGTGTGTACTGATTACAATTACCGTTTACAGTTTACTGATTACTGATTTTTAATTATGAGGTTTAATATCGTCAAAGTATGCCTTCTCTGTTTTCTAGATTATATTTTATATGACCGTTCTATTTCTGCACAGTTATATAACCGTTCTGCATCATTGTTTTACCGTTCATATGCATGTACCTTGTTGGGCCCCGACTCACTATTTTATTATTTTTCTCCCTCCAAATGAGACATTAGAGTTAGTGCCTGATGAGAAAGAGTAATCAAGAGAAATTTCTAAAGACTTTTGAGAACTTGAAGCATTTGGAGCTATTTTGGAAGAGCAGTTGACGTAAAGACTTATCTGATAATGTGATTTTGTATACTGATCTTATATTATGGATGTTCATGTACATGTAGGTTTTGCATAGAATGCATATGATGTATCTGATGGTAAAAGAAAACTATGCTTCTGTAGGATAATAGTTTAGCTTCCGCTCTAAACTTTTGGATATACTGAACAGGTCCTAGACGGCATCTCGATTATTGAACTGTTAGTGTAGCTAAAGTTTTTATAGATTTGTGCCATGGATGGCACATGTGATCCTGTGTATGAATGCTGTAGGAAAAATTGTGGGTAATTGTTAGTTGTGTGCTTGTAAGTTAGCCCTATTCTTGTCTTGATGGAAGCTTTTGAGGAAAAAAAATATATCGGTTTCGTCACATTTGGTATCAAAGAGTTGAGAAGCCTTAGGAATTAATTGATCGAAAAGTGGAAGTATAGGTTTGAATCTCTGAATAGAATTCTTGTAGGAATAAGTAGAGGAAGTTAAGACAGTTAGGACCCTTAAGAGATTAGTTCTTAGGCTAGGTTAACAATTTCTTAAAGCTGTTGAATATTTATTTCTCATTCCATTGGATCCTTGTCCTTATAGCCTTGTATTTGCCTTGATTATAGGATGGCAAGTAGAAGAGGTAGAAGGAATGACCGCGGTTGCGCTAGCACGTCCTATGATAGAGAGGCTGCTTATACTGATCTATTAGAGATGATAACCAATATAGTAGAATCTGTCGAGCAAAAGCATATGGCTCCGATTCCTACACCTGAGCCAGCTCCTACACTTCTTGGTCCTACGACATATGATAGATTCACAGCTAAGCAAGCACCGGGCTTCCTAGGAAAGCCTGATCCAGCTGAAGCAGATATGTGGATGAAAAGGATGAAGAAGATATTTGCTATACTTGGCTATACCGATTGGGAAAAGGTCACCTTTGCGACGTACAAACTGGATGGTGAAGCTGATAGTTGGTAGGATATGCAGAAAAGGGCAATGGGAGTGCTTGATGATACCATTACCTCGGAGATGTTTGAGGATATATTTCTGAAAAAGTACTTCTCATCTAGTCTCCAAGATCAGAAGAAGTAAGAATTTATGAGATTGAGATAAGGGAACCTGACGGTCAAAGAGTATGATGCCAAGTTCACTGAGTTGTCTCGTTTTGCACCTTTCTACGTAGAGGATGAGTAGAGGAAAGCGAAGAAGTTCCTGCAAGGGCTACGGGATGACATTAGAAAGTTATTGTCTGTTTTAAAGCTCCAAACTTATGCTGAGATCCTGGACAGAGTAGTGATTTATGAGAAGGAAGTGAAAACAGAAAGATTCTATACAAAGAGGACCGCTAGTCGAGCGGGAGTGAGTACCGAATCTGCTGCGGGATCCTTTGGGCCATCCAAGAAGATTAGGGCGGCTGACAAGGTAAAGAGTATAGTACCGGCTCAGTCAGTAACTGGTACTAGAGCATCGGCTGAAGATTGTACCTTCTGTGGGAGGAAACATTCGGGACAAGCATGTCGTAAGTTGTCGGGAGCGTGTTTCAGATGTGGGCAGCAAGGCCACCTGTACAGGGACTGTCCGATACCTCCAAGGCTAGATGGAAAGAAACCTACTGTCTCGGCAAAGGCTTTCACGGTGGCTGTTCAGGATCTAAAGGCATCTCCGAATATTGTGGAAGGTACCTTTTCTATTTGTGGAGTTTCTACATCCATATTATTTGACTTGGGGTCTATCCATTCCTTTGTTTCCCCATGATTTGGATGTTGTATTGTATCTGCTTCATATATTTTGGATTATGAATTATCTGTGTGTACTCCCACTGGATCCTCTGTGATTACGGATGTTATGTATCCGGGATGTATAGTTGAGGTGAATGGGAACCGTTTGGTTGTAGACTTAGTGTTGTTGAACATAGGTGATTTTGACGTGATTCTAGGGATGGACTGGCTGGCTAAATACCATGCCAGTATAGACTATTTTCTGAAGCGGTTTTATTTTAATATTCTAAGAATGGAGCCCTTTTTCTTTTAGGGCATTAAGAAAAAAGGGGTGCCTGTGTTGATCTCTGCTTTACTTGCTATGCATTTGATGAGAAATGGATGTAGAGCTTACTTGGCATATGCCTGCACTACTAGGAGTCATAGTGTGCTGACTAAGGACATCTTGGTTGTTTGCGACTTTGAGGATGTATTTTCAGAGGAGTTACCTAAATTACCTCCACACCGAGAAATTGAGTTTGAGATTGTTATTGTTCCTGGTGTTAGTCCAATTTCTAAATCCCCTTATCGTATGGCTTCGGCTGAATTGAAGGCGTTGAAGTTGCAATTGTAGGAGCTGTCAGATAAGGGTTTTATCAGACCGAGTGTATCTCCTTGGGGTGCACCGGTGTTGTTCGTAAGAAAGAAAGATGGGTCTTTGTGGTTGTGTGTTGACTATCGTGAGTTGAATAAGATCACGATTAAAATTAAATACCCTCTACTGCACATTGATGATTTATTTGATCAGTTGCAAGGATCTCGAGTGTTTTCAAAGATTGATTTGAGGTCCAATTATTACCAATTGAGGATCAAGTCGGAGGATGTGGCTAAAACAGCTTTTCGGACACGTTATGGCTACTATGAGTTTCTTGTAATGCCTTTCGGCCTTACAAATGCTCCAACTGCTTTTATGGATTTGATGAATAGGGTTTTTAGGCTGTACTTGGATAAATTTGTGGTGGTATTCATTGATGATATCTTGATTTATTCAAAGGATCACGAGGAGCACAAAATTCATTTGAGGAAGGTACTTCAAGTGCTCCACGAGGACAAATTGTATGCCAAGCTAAGTGTGAGTTATGGCTCGAGAAGGTGATATTTTTGGGGCATGTGGTTTCTGATGGTGGCATTTCTATGGATCCTAGGAAAGTAGAGGCTGTTACAAATTGGAGCAGACCAGCTTCTGTGACCAAGGTTAGGAGCTTTCTTGGCATAACGGGATATTACAGGCATTTTGTAGAGAATTTCTCGTAGATTGCTATGCCTCTAACTCAGTTGCTGAAGAAAGAGGCTAAGTTTGTGTGCACAAAGGAGTGTGATCTGAGCTTCCAGGTGCTAAATGATCATTTGACTACCGCTCCAGTGCTGATCATTTCGAAGGGTTCAGGAGGCTTTGAAGTGTACTGCGACGCCTCTAAGGTGGGTCTAGGATGTGTGTTGATACAGCATGGTAAAGTCGTGGCATATGGATCTAGGCAATTGAAAGTGCATGAGAAAAATTACCCTACTCATGACCTCGAGCTTGCTGCTGTAGTCTTTGCATTGAAAATTTGGAGACATTATCTATATGGTGAGAGGTTCCTTGTGTATTCAGACTAAAAAAGTTTGAAGTACCTGTTTTCGCAAAAGGAATTTAACATGAGACAAAGGAGATAGCTTGATTTCTTAAAAGACTATGACTGCGAGATACAGTATAAGCCAAGGAAGGCCAACATAGTTGCGGACGCATTGAGTCGCCGATCAGGTTATATGGCGTACCTGCAGGTCAAACAGATGGAGATGTTGGATTATCTGAAGCAGTGTAATAACCAACGTTATGCTAAAGGTGATAGAATGCTCCAGTTGTAATTTCAAATTCAACCGGAGGTAGTTAATGAAGTTAAAGAGAAGCAGGTGAATAATCTGTTCCTCCTAGATATTGTTAGTGATTTGAGTAAAGAGTCTCAAGCTGATTTTAACGTTCGGGCTGATGTGTGTTAAGGTTTAGAGACCGATTATGTGTATCGGATGATAAAGGGTTGAAGGAGAACATTTTGAAGGAGGCTCACCGGTCTCGGTATACGATCCACCCGGGGACGAATAAAATATATAAGGATCTGAAGAAAACCTTCTGGTGGAGAAATATGAAGAGAGATATCATGGCTTACGTGGAAAAATGCCTGGTATGTCAGCAACTGAAGGCTGAAAGGAGGAAGCCTTTTGGACTGTTACAGCCAATGCCAATCCCGAGCTGGAAATGGGAGGACATTGCTATGGACTTTGTATCGGGTTTGTCGAGGATCCCTAGGAATCATGACACCGTATGGGTTATAGTTGATTGGTTGACAAAATCAACCCACTTCTTGGTGATTAGGATGACCTATTTGCGTGATAGGTTGGCTCAATTGTATGTAAATGAGATCGTGAGGCTTCATGGAGTTCTTGCCTCCATTGTCTCTGATAGAGATCCTTGTTTTGTCTCGAGGTTTTTAGGAGAGCTTGCATAAGGAGTTGGGGACAGAGTTGGGGACAGAGTTGAAGTTCAGTACTGCGTATCACCCCCAAACCGATGGCCAATCTGAGTGTACCATTCAGATCCTTGAGGACATGTTGAGGGCCTTTGTTTGGGAGATGAAAGGAACTTGGGATACTTATCTGGCACTAGTTGAATTCGCTTATAATAACAGCTATCAAGCTAGCATCGACATGGCACCTTTTGAGGCGTTGTATGGGAAAAAGTGTAGGTTGTCAATTCACTCGAAGGAGACTGGAGACAAAAGGATTTTGGTCCCCGAGATTGTGAAAGAAACCGCAAAGAAGATTAAGGTGATTCATGATAATTTGAAGGTTACTCAGAGCCGACAAAAAAGCTATGCGGATAGGCGAAGGATAGAATTGAGTTTCAAGGTAGGAGATCTTGTGTTTTTGAAGGTCTCACCATCCAAGGGAAAGTTCCGGTTTGGAGCGAAAGGGAAACTGAAGCCACAGTTCGTTAGCCCTTTTCAGATTTTGGAAAGGATCGGGGAGGTAGCCTATAGGTTGGCATTACCACCTAATTTGGCGGGCGTACATGATGTGTTTCATGTATCGATGCTTTGAAAGTACGTCCATGATCCAACACATATGATTGACTACGGATCTTTGGCTATTGACAAGGATTTGTCCTACATTGAGGAATCACTACAAATTGTAGACCGAAAGGATCAGAAGTTGTGAACGAAGACTATCCCCCTGGTAAAAGTGCTTTGGATAAATCATTCACCGGAGAAGGCCACTTGGGAACGCGAAGAAGAGATCTGAAGCAAGTATCCCCACTTATTCTTTTGAGGTATATAGTTTATTTAATTTTGAGGATGAACTTTCTTTAAATGGGAGAGGGTGTGAGGCCCCGGAACCGAAAAACGTGAAAATTGAAAGTAATTAGAATGATGAGTATCATTAAGAGGCCAAACATGTAGTAAAAAATGATGGTTGAAAGTAAAATATTGAAAAAATATCTGAGTTCAGCAAGCAGCCGTGTGGCGCCTGCCGTGCGCCTGAGACGCTGCAGTGAGCGCAAAATCCAGTAGCTGTGTGAGGTTCCCAATTCGTGAGTCAA
The DNA here is from genome assembly GCA_025585075.1 of Nepenthes mirabilis. Lineage (NCBI taxonomy): Eukaryota > Viridiplantae > Streptophyta > Magnoliopsida > Caryophyllales > Nepenthaceae > Nepenthes > Nepenthes mirabilis. The sequence continues at coordinate 1,151 of JAODPA010128078.1, read as the reverse complement.
TCAGTAAAATAATAAATAACATAATGGATACCTAAATAGGAGTCTTGGAAGAAATTTGGAAGAAAATCTTCGAAAATTGTGGTTAAAGTATCGTTGGTGAGCTAACTGCTCGAGCCTCGCTCGAGCCATAGAACCAGAATCTGCCCCGCTCGATGCATGCTCGCCTCCCGCTCGAGCCATAGAACCAGATACTAGCCCGCTCGATGCTCGCTCGAAGCCCGCTCGAGCGGCACTTCCAGAATCTTCTAGCGCACGCCAGCCGCCTTGGCGAATTTTCCCGAAGCCTCCAGAATACCCTGGCGCTCGCTGGCCGCTCGCCAGGCGCTCGAGCGGCCCGAGCATTATATATACTCGGTCAGCCTACGATTTCTCACGTCTTTCCATTTCTTCCCCACACTTTTCCAGAAGTATTCAGGCCAGGAGAGAGAGAGAGGACGCCAGCCTAGAGAGAGAAAGGGAGAAAATCAAGGTATAAAGTCCGAGTTGGACCGAGAGCCATTTTTTAAAGTGATAGTACGTGTCGAGGCAAGTTTTTTCATACACACTATTTGTTCTTTTATGCTTTTTATTCGTTCTTCATCGGGTATTATTGTCCCAATGCCCACACAAAATATAAATAGTCTGTAACTCATGCCTGACCACGGAATCTATGACTTATTGAATAAATGGAGCTCCAAATTGAACGGTCTGGTACCACCAAACCCTAATCTCATGTCCGATCTGAGTTTACTGTATTCTCTTCTCCAAATAATGTTAATTTGATTTCAAAGTCTGAATCGCCACGTCCCAAATGTGTATAATGTAAGTTTAATGTTATAAATTTGTACACTGATTGTATCGAAACGGGCTCCGGAAATGGTAAGAAATCTAAATTCCTCTCATGAATTATGATAAGGTGCATATAAATGAAAATGTGGACAACATGCTTAAGTACCAAAAGAAAGTGAGAACCGAACAAGTACATGGAGGGAAGTCCACAAGGTGATATGTGTATGATGAAACCTCCCAATGGCGGGAGATACGGCAAAAATGGATATGGTGGACTTTCCCTCAAATGGAAATGAAAATAGAATCAGAATCATGAAACTAGCACCATGGACTTCTAGATGGGTAGTATTCTCTCGTTTGACACGTTCATCTCGGTGGAAACC
>JAODPA010128067.1:0-17194 GCA_025585075.1 Nepenthes mirabilis | reverse complement strand
ATATAATTAATATAGTTAAATTTTAATATTTATCTCAATTTTGAGATGGTTATGAAAAAAATTGCGTCCAATACGGCCGACACTGATACCAATACAAATACAAAAAATTCCTTCCATGCATCCCACTAATCCTATAACAGCATATTGGGCAAGATTTAATCAGGGAAGAGTGTTAGCGCTGAAGCTGAGCACTATAGCAAATATAGAACCCAGACAATGGTAACAATTCATCTTTCAAACATGCAAATGAGCGGCTGCTGCATGTCTATTTCCCCCAAACACAGGCCCCACCCTGCCTCCACTGTAATGAGAATTCCAAAAGCACCAGTACATGAAGGTAATTAAGCAGAACTGAAGGGAAATGTGATCCAGAACAGAGGATATATGCTATATTCAGGGATGTGCCACTACGACTGACAGTGGGGCTGAGCAATTTATAATGCTGGCTCATTTGAATACCTGAGCCAGCTATAAGGAACACCATAACGAAATCAGAATTCTGGTAAGTAAATATTGCATACCTGAAGAATTGTGCTTCAATGATGTATGCAGAAACAAATAGTGGCACCGATTAGTGCGGAGTTTTGTGACCAAGGCTTCTTCAGTCAAACCATCCTCTGCTGAAAATGTTTTCATGGTTTCCAGGACAAAGATTACAGAATAGCCCTTTGCAGATCGAGATATACCTAAGAATTTCATATTAAACTTAAAGACTTTTCCTTTTTCTGTTGAAGCAGGAAGATAAATTCAACAGTTATTCAAAACACCAGCAAAATATTATTAAACAAAGCATGCTGGCATCAGTGAATTACTAAGGATAAAATAAGGAATTAATAAACTGGCTATAAGAAAATTAATGCAAATGAAAGCAATATTCTGAGTGTTACATATGGTGTAACACTACTATAACGCAAACATACAAAATGCAATTTGTTTCATACCAACCACAGGCATTGGCTCTGGAAAATCCAGATCATGGTTAACCCCAGCATGTCCAAATACGTAAGGACTACCTGGATGTGCATGCCTGCAAATCAAACAAGTCAGGACAATATATATTAGGTAATTCTCTATCTTCCCACAAAATATGAATTAAACATCAAAGACCATCACAAGTTTAAATCAAAACCAGCAAATGAAATAGCACTTTTTCAGTGCAGAATTGCAGATAAAAGAAAAGTTAGCATCAACATATTCATTCGACATCTCATTTGTCATAAAAAGTGCGTATATTTGGAAGAGAGAAAAGTTAGCATCAACATCTTCATTCACCATCTCATTTATCATAAAAGAGTACATATATTTAGAAAAGAGAAAGGTAGAGAACATGGAGGACAAAGGTTCTTTACCCTCTTTTCATGGAAGTAAGATGACCAAGAAATCAAACACATAAAAAAGGTTCCTTTCTTAAAGTTCCCCTCATAGTCAATGGAGGCCGTGGAACTTCTGAGCTTCTGTTCCCATTTCTTTTCCCATCTTTCACAAAGTTATCACAGAGTCACCAAGCCAGAATTCCTCCCATAAGGAGCTATTAACTGTAACCAACCTTAGCAACTAGAGACTGACAATTAATAAGTTTTTAAGCGGAATAACACAAATGAAAAGAATCCGATGATGTAGAGAAATGAGGCCACATGAACGATTATACTTGTGTGAATTTAACATCAATTTGACGTACTTCTCTAGTGATATAAGCATAGAAAAAGTGTTTGGGTCATTAATGCAAATATTGGCAAATATGATACATATTAGCTAATCTGTATCAGTATCGGGGCTCCCGATACTGATACTTTTCTATAATATGACAATATCTTAATTTGTTATCATATCAGCCAATATTCAAAAAACGGCCAATATAGCCTTGTCAACTTACGAGTTTAAAAAAAAATTTCCTCTGATATATTCGATACCAATATGTATTATTCAATATCGATATAACTGCAACCGATACCAATACTGATGCCAATATGCGTTGGGATCACAAATCAAAGGCAGGATCAATGAAATCATCCCATTGTAATATATTTTATGCTTGCTAAATTTGATCTTCAAAAATGACAATTATCTTTAAAGTCGTAACATGCTTTTCATATTCAACCCGCTGCAATGCAAGGGTAATGCTGCCTATATTATGAGATGCGGAAATCTTGTGCATTAGGCCACACTTTCATCAACTTCTAAGCAATGTTGCAAATTGAGGGCTAGCAAAGGAACTACCTATAGCATAGTTGAATAATGGTGAAGAACCTACATAGAAAACTTCCACAATGGAAAAAGCTTAGTCAGGTTTAATTAATTAATGTCCCTAATAATTTGTTACAAATACATTTGGCACAAAGTTCCAATAAGTGGACTTTCATAAAGTGATGCATGAAGGAAGGTTCCTGATTAAACGACAACCAAAGGATGTTATTATCGCTTGCATATTCTACAAGACCCTTTTTACACACATTGGTGTCTCCTTCATAATAGTGGGTTTCATTTCACAACAGTCACAAAACTTTAGGCCATGCTCAGTTATGTTCACCGAGATGGACAATTAAACAGAAAAACAAGGAGAGGGAAAGGAAATGTTAATAATGATCCCTTCGTTCATCAATAATCCTTATACTCAGTGTCATGGATTCAATGATAATACTAAAACAGTCAATGAGATCAAGCTGCATTTTCTATTTGATTAATGGAAAGAGGGGGAGAGTCATGGAATTAAATGGGAAACTGGTAGAGTAAGTGCACACAACTGATTATAAATTAAATTAATGCGTGTGTATAAAATATCATATATCAAGTTTTTCTAATCTTCCGACCTCATCATTAAACACAAACATAATATTCGTCCCTATTTATTTCTTTTTTATCAAACATGCAATAACAGAAACCAGGCAGCCATACAGAGGAAAATTACCCAGATATAAAACGACCCTTCCTAGCGCGAGCTTGAGTTGGACCTTGAACTTCTTCGACTATACACTACAAGGAAAAATAAAGTCAGGTGACTCAATAAACCAAACACAGCATATTGAAATGACCTCTCATATTTTGGCACCAAAAATCAGGGTCCATTGGCAACCTCATCACTTGTCTTTCATTAAGCAAATCAATCTAAACTTCCACGTTGTAGTAGCAATGTGTCCCCAACAACACACCAGTTAACATGTTTTCATTGATTGTAAAGCCAAACAAGCTGAGCCTTTTCTCACAAGGTGGAGTCAGTTAATTTCATTGGTTGTACTTTTAACAAAATCAGGATTCAATAGCTGTAACTCATCACAGACAAAAACTGCTAAACAAGAGTCTATTAATGTAATTCAACAAGATTCAAGATACTAGGACAGAAAGATGGAAAACACAGCTTTGTTATCTCTATTAGAACCACTCTATGATTGTCAGGGTGGTCAAGAATAGCAAATGTCCATGAGAACACTTAAAACATTACGATTGAATAGTGCTGTGTTCGCTGACTAACACTTGCCCTTCAGAGTCAGTTCCTCAGGTATCTATACCTTGATCCTTTAACCATTCACAGTAGTGGAGTGGACATCCAGTATTTTTGATGTCATTTTGCAGGTGAACTCCATTCTCTATAGTTTTTTAATAGCCAAAATTTCATGCTCGGTTCTATAAAGTCCTCATCCCCAGATACTTTATTACCACTAATATTTCCTGGCCTTAACTGCAAAAGCAGTCACAATTGCGAGCTCCAGGAATTCAAACCTGTCTTCACTCCATTATTTTCTTTTCCCACTCCTCAGAGTCTATAATAACAGACATTGCATAGCCTAGAAAAATCAAGAGTCAATCCTACTCTGATCATTGAAGCCATGTTATTCATCAAAATTACAATGCACAACAAGGATACTATACTCAGATACTACATGCACAAAAGTTCAAATAAACAAGAGTTATTTGAAATACTCACAACAGAATACCCATTACGAGTCAGGTCATCCAGCGTTTGATGCAGATTCTGCAAATGCGCATTTAATTAACCTAAATTAGGAGATCATTTTAGAAAAAATTAATATTCAGTGTCAACATCCAGATCAGAGAAATAAAGCAGCAGAATGAATCCACAGTATGATAAACATGACCACAACATTTTTGGATGGTTGTAATTTATGATCTGAGACCAATTTCTCAAAGATTTACACAATGAGGAACAAAAACAAATATAAAAAGCAAGGATGAAAAAGGCAAGGTCCCTGCAGTTCTGCAGGTTTGAGAGGTAGAGGGTCCAACAGCCAAGAATTTGAATCAATAACACCAAGCAAAAGCATGATCTCCAATCAGAAAAGAAACTATACAAAATGATTATGTTGTAGCAAACAGATGATTTTGCAGCAATTGTATTAAATATTTCGACCAAGAAAAACAAGAAAGGTCAGCCAAACACAAGGACATCATAGGATCAGCAAAGGGTCAGATGTATAGAGTTTTACCCCTAAATTGCAAAGAGATTACTTCCTTGGTTCAAATCCAACTAACTAAATAAATTTTATGTCCACTTCAATCCCCAGACTAATGCAAGCGAGGAATGAAAATGCCTTTTTATTTTTTAAGCGAAAGGAAAATGACTTCTTAAGGTCCTACCATTATCCTGCTCTTGACTAGTACTTTCTAAGATCCGGTCAAGTAACTATGATGTACAATGACAACGAAGAACCAAAATTGCTAGACGCTATTGTGGTTAGACCTAAGAAGAAGCTCTTGTGTCCTAGAGCTCAGCAAATACCCTGAAGGACAATTTATAACCAAATAAACAGTTGTTGCGAGAGAGTTGCAAAGAAATCATGGATCAGGACTTAATAACGCCGATCATGGGGAAGATATCCACTTGCATTATGTCACCACATTTTTTATCTTACAAAGGAGTTCAAAGATGACATTCATAAGTTAAAACAATGAGAGAAACAAGTTAACTAATTTTCAACATTTAGTCTCTCTCTTATAAAATGATTCAGCTTTGTTTTAATATTAAACAAACAAAGAATATAATAACAGGTTATTGAAGAAGCACATACTAACAAAAGACGCAGAAAAGAGACCAGAGTTAGCATATTCCTGGTTTTAAGTTTTCGAGGGCTGGGCTGGCATACAAAAGTACTAGAGTATGCTGGAGCACCTCCCACATGCAGATTTTGTTGTTAAACAGAATATGGCATCTCTTCCAAGGAATACAAGTAACAAGAAGAAATTTATTGACAAAAAATAACACAAGACTTTTCAATTTGTTTTCTCATCTGAAAATACTTGCATCACATGAAAAACAACCATTACATGTCAGGTAAATGGTCTCTTTAAAATGACATAAATATAGATGCAAGCTTCAAAGAGAAGCTTATAGCCACAGTAAATGCAACCATGATTGGGAATATCAGCATCGGTAATGGTTGTATCGGTATGGTCCATATTGAGTGATGCAAATTAGTATTGGCAATATTGGAAGCAAATTTTTTCCATAAAATGGAACCAAAGGCACACATCAGAAAATATCAAGCATATCGGCCAATATTTTGAAATACTTGAGATGTATCGTCGATATAGTGACAAATTGCTAATACAGCAATATATCACGATATTTTATTAAGGTATATTGATTGATATTTTACCCATGAATACAACAGTTCCTAATACTGTGATACAAATCACCCCCTCCCCCAACAAAAAAACACCCCCCACTGGAAAGGGGCAAAAGGAAGTAGGGAAAGAGGGACGGTGACAATAAGCAAAGAGATAGGAAGGCAAAGAACAAAGCTTTGCTCGAGGTGGATATGGCTAATAAATGAACCAAACTACTCAAAGCTTTGCTTGAGGGCGCATGTTCATAGCTTTTTTATTCAAGGTTAACAAGTCAAGTGCAGGTCTATTCTTTAAGTTTGTCTATTTGCCAAATAGTGATTCAAGACTAAGCAACATACTACCCCGTACATTCCTTCAAAATGAACCAAGCTACTCAAGCTCGATGTGTGGTAGCCCAATCAAAATCTCATTTGAGTTTACCTATTGAAGTATAACGAGTCAAGCACAGGACTAATTTTAAGCTTGTGCATAGTTGTAAGCCAAGCCTAAGCAATGAGATACTCAGCTAGGTTCGTCTACAATCCTGGAAGGATGGGGAATGGCCGCTAGCCTCGTGGGGAAGAAGTGAGATAAAATATAGGAACTACAAAGAGATTATGGTGCGGGCTGTTTTCCTTTTTGAGGGTCATTTTATTTTGTTTTTGGTTTATTTGGCCCAAACAGCATGTTCAGCTAGTTTAAGAGTGCACTGTAGATCAAAGCTGAGTATTGAAAAAGTGATGACAATGGTGATGTTTCCGAAAAATTTTAGTTGGACTAACCCCCCCCCCCCCCCCCAAAAAAAAAAAAAAGCATGAACAACTACATCAATAAATATAAGATTATGCTTTTAACCATTGGAGTATTAGGGTGAAGAGTGGGAAAACAACCAGCAGTTTATTTTTATTTTCAATCCACAAGATATATTCATGCTTTGCGGCCCAACCTTAGGACATGAGAATGGAATTTTCTTGTTTTCTTTAGGTAAGTAAATCATCTTTAAACAGATGCCAAGAGGTATAAGCCAAGTACAATACTAGTGTATCTAATATTGTATCAGTAATCCAATAGTAGGTGATATTAGATAGATTTTTCAACCCATGGAATATTAAGGACTTCCAGCAACAATTAGCCAATCAACCGAATGTGAAAGCCTTGGAAAGAGCTTACTGAATCCCATATTAAAAATATGTACAGAATTATTTGTCAAGAAAATACATGATGCATGAAAGTCAATAATCAAAATAATCCTTCAAGTTTACTACCATAACAGGAGAGCCAGCTCTTGGGATGCTATCCGAGCGCAAACCACCAAAAGGATTTAGTCCAGCATATTCAACAAGAATGCAAGCATCAAAACCAATGGCTTCATAAAAGTCTCCAACCTATGATAAGAGCCATGAAATCAAAAACCAACAATGAATATGCAGAATACAAAAGCATAATAACAAGCCAAAAAAGGAATAGAAAAGCAGAACAAGCAAAGGCAATGGCTCCAAAAGGAATGCAGCACCACTTAATGGAATAACAATAAGGGGTCAAAAAGGAACAGAAACATACTCTACATAGTAAAACTTCACGTGGAAATCTTGACTTGAATTGCAAAATGTCCCAGTTCAAGGTTCCTTCTTTCAGACTGCAATAAGATAAGTTCCTCAATGTATAAATTTAACTAAAAGATAGCCAATGTAATACTTATTTGAGTGACTTGTCAGGGCCAGGAAAAAAGAGTGAAGAAACACAAGGTGAGACAATACAAACAACACAACTGGGAGGGGCAATTATTAACTTCCTGTCATCTTGCCTAAGTGGCTCAAGTTAGTACCAGCATCAGAGGTAGACTTCCCAAGAATATAGTTCTCTCAAATATTTTTTCCAAAGGAAGATTATGTCCCATTTACTGCACAAAACCAACAATATGGATGCCTCATACACTTGGTTGTCCTATTTTTATGTCACAAGTCACAACCCAATATGGGTTAATTAAGGAATGACAGTGAGTCTTATAAATAGCTTGGCAGAATAACCATTGAGAAAAGGATATTTTCCAATGACTAACTACCTATTTGATCGGTAAGAGATAAGGTACCCCATCTCATGTACCCACACATGCGTGAACATAAACACAAATTGTTAAAAGAATAGTCAACTATTAATGTGTGGACAAACACAGCCACCTTATGCATGCCTAAAACTTATATAATTTAGTCTCTGACCTCGCTATACAGAATATAATACAGATTTCAGATGCAAAATATTCCACTTTTTCAGTTGGAATCCTTGAGAAACTAGTCAAGCCACAGGAATCTAATTCATAAATATTAGAGTAAAGAACAAAGCAACATGCAACCAAATCTCAAATGTAGAAAAACTAAATTCATCATAATGTGGGCTCACCTTCCATTTTTCAAGTTAACATCCAGCCCAAGCAAATTGGAGTACACAAGTCTTTTAACAAGCTGCACAGTAGAAGGCTTCTTGCATATGTCCAATCTCTACGCCATGAAAACCACAAGAATGTTTAGATCTCATGAAGATGCCACCTAGGAAATAAAGCAACTATAAAGTTGTAATGAAAAGCAGCTTAATAATAAAGGCTTCGATGAGCATACCTCCTTCCACCATAATATGTGAGCAAGATTCTTCTCATCAGGAATTCCTTTCCAATCTTTAAACTTTTTAGATGCTGCTGTAGCTCCCCTCAACCCTTTCCTACCTCCAAAACAATGAATTGAATTTTTCTGCCTATTTCTTCCAGTTAGGGGCGGGGGGACAGATCAGCAGATAGCAAATATATAACTTAATACATTATGAAGGCAAAATCAAATTACTTGACAACACCCTTGACCATAGAGCAACCTAAAAATGCATGAAAACAATAACAAGAACATAGATGAACATGTTACGAAAAGAAGATGAGGCTTGGTGCTACCTAAAGTTACCATACACAAACATGACATGTCTGAATCTTGGAAGACGGATTTAGGCAATGTGTAGGGATAACACTAATATATTTGTACAACAATATATTCCAAACAGACTTTAGGCACGCAAGTCTTATATATCGCAGCCCTAATGTGCAATCTCTGGTCTTAGTCCCCAGCTTTTCATTTATGTTCCCAGCAATCATATCTGGTTTTCATTTCCAGAATTAGAACAATGATGACCAGCAGCACCTTAGCCAAAATTTTTCTAAAAATATATATCTTACCAAATATGAACCTCTGATATTTCAACAATGTTTCTTATGATGACCAACAGCACCTTAACCATAATTGTTCTCAAAAATATATCTTACCAAATAAGAACCTCTCATATTTCAACGGATGTGCACATTCATGCAAGATCCGGTGCTCTCTTTGAAATATCCGCTCTTAGGATAGAAGAATAAGTTCGGAAGAGAAGAAGTAGCAGAATCCGTCAGCTTGCCACAGAACTCATCCAGAAGGAGTATGCAGCCAGACTGACTACGGAGATAGAAAGAAGAGGATGTTTTGGGAAGATGAATCAATATTAAAGAAAGAATAGGTTGCTAGAGAATCGGATCTTAGATAGTGCACGAATGAATGCATAGTGAAAGTCAGTCTTGGTCTTGGGGTAATATCATCTTTCCTGCCCCTAGGTCCAAGGATGTTCTAATACTTCAACAGCCTTTCATAAAAGGCTCAATAACACTGAAATATGAGAGGAAGTAAACAGTTGAGATACTGCTTTGTATCCCAATACGATTTTATAGCTCCAAAACCATGCAATGCATCTGTGCTTGTAGGAAGCCGGATGCCAACCAAGTCAACACCAAAATACACATCAATGTGAAGGTCAATATTGGGATGCAATCACTACCAAGCAATATTTTCAAGTACATAGAATGCAAACAAAATGCTAATTAAAAGTGCGAGAACACGAAAACATGAGTAAGCAATTAATAGAAATAGGCAACAATCAGACAAGAAGGAAGATTTCTTGAATTCTCTCAATTAAATAAAGGGATTTTGGCCTTTTTGCTTTTTCCTCTTGGTACTAATACATGTTGAAATACCCTAAATTTTCCAATGAGATATCTACATTTTCTACAATACTTAAATTCAAATTAAATTCTTAAAAAATTCAAAAATACTAGAAAAATTATATAAAAATTTATATGATTCAGTTTGAATTCTAGCATTCTCCCCTCCTACGCCGTAGACATTCTTGTTGGCTTGGCCTTTGATGTGGCTTCAATCTTTCACTTCTTTAGTAACAATGATCACGTCTTCAACAAGTTCCCGAGTTATCTTCTCGGTCGGTCCCCCTTTCCACTTCATTAGCACTTCTTTTTCTTCTTCTTCCTAGCTAATGTTGTCACCTTCGTTCAACTATGATCTCTTCAAATGCTGGCACTAGTGGTGGCTTTATTATGATGTTGGCCTGCTAAAAAAGGTTGTGTGAATGTTCTTTCATGTCGAAATGATACGGCTTCAAACAACTTGCATGGAAGTCAGGGTAGACCATCAACCATTATGGAGAATCTACCGTATACAAAGCATTCCCGCACGAGCAAGGATCTGAACAAGGCTTTCATATTTCTAAAGAGGCACTTGTCTGTTTTTTTTTTTTTAGGAACTACACTTACTCTTCAAAGAGTTTCACCAATACAAGATCCCCCATAATTCAATTGCACAAGCCACCTATTCAGATATGTCCACTTCTTCATTCGATTAGAAGCTTTCTCCAAGTACACTTTGGCTATTTTTGTATTCTATTTCCATTCCAAGCAAAGTTATACGCACGAGGACATTTTCCTTTATATGGTCCAACTACAATGTGTGGAAGAAGTGATTGATGACCTGTCACAATTTCAAAAGAACTCTTGATTGAAGAAGTACACTTTGGAGTGTTAAAGCAAAAATAAACAACATTAAGGATCTTAACTCAGTCCTCTTGACGAGCACTCACAAAAATGGTGCACATACTCGTTGAATAGGCATTTAATCTTTCCATCTGACCATCAATCTGAGGATGGTATCTCGATAAAATATCTAGGCTTGAATCGAGTGGTTTGAAGAATTCTGACAAAAAGGGTCCGAAGAAAGGGTCATCACTATATTGTTGTCTCATCCCTTGAACAATCTCTTGATATTAGAATAAAAATAACGTACTTTGAAAAACAGTTCACGAGGACAAAATGCATGGGTACTTACCAACCTAGGGTAGCCGAGTGATGAAGTCTAGGGACACACCATTCCAAGGTGTACAAGGGATGGTGAGGGGTGTAGTAACCCCACTAGCTTCTAACACTCAATATTGTCATGTTGATAATTGAGGCAGCCCTTCGAATAACTCATCACATCGTCTTTCATCTTGGGCCAACAGTAGCTCTACTGAAGTAAGCTCAAGTACAATGCACACAAGATGGCCAACCCAAAGAATGTTGTGACACTATTTAAAGAGTATCCTCCTTAATCCTCTTGTGTCCATATTTGAAGATCAATCCATTATCGACCCAAAATCTCCACAATCTTGCTTCTTGAATTAATTAGAGTAGAGCCACGTCCATGAGATCCTCATATAAATTCAGCTTTACATATTCTCACATAGTTATGCCAATACCACTAGCCAATAAAAAGGTTATTTGAGACATGAAACAAAGGGTCCAGTCTCCTACTAAGAGTATCTGTGGCACGGTTACAGCATCCAACTTTATGCTCTACCTCCAATCTGAATTCTGTTAAGAACTTCTGCCACCAAATATGTTTTGAAGTCAACTTGAGTTACATAAGGATATAGCTAAGTAGTAGTGTTGTCAGTTATCACCATGAACTTGAAACCAAGCAAACAGCGTCTCCACATCTTGAGACAGTGCACAAGTTTTAGCAACTCCTCTTAGGCTGCATAATGTCATTTGGCCTCATTTTACTTTCTGCTCTTGCATGCTACTAAATGGCTTTCTTAAAATAAAATTCCTTAGAAAGCAAAATCTAGCATATCAATTTGCACCTCAAAATGCTTAGTAACATTTAGGATGGCCAACATTTGTGCTTCCATCATCGTACTCTTCAATTCCTCAAAGGCTATGTGACATCCCTATGACGAGTCTACTTCATATCCTTCTTAAATAAATATGTTAAAGGTCCAGATTTCTTTGAGTTCCTTCTCTTAAGCACAAATGGTACAAAGAAAGACCAATGAATGAGCACAACTCGCTCACACATGTCAAAACTAACCAATCAGAGATAGGTTACACCTTCTTCAAATCCATCTTAATCTAACTATGTCTCACCAAGTGTCACAGGAAGCTCTCCTGTTAAGCAAAGAAGCATTTCTACACTTCACGTAGAGATCGTTTTCCTTCAACTTCTAGAACACAAGTCTCAAATGTTTCAGGTGACATTCTAAACTTGAACTATACATCACAAGGTCATCAAAGTAGATTGCCACGAATTTGTCCAAGTACTCACGTTTAGATTTGGTTCATCAGTGTACCAAATGTTGCAGGAGTATTGATCACCCCAAAGAACATCACGAGCCATTCAAAAGCTCCATATCTCAAAACATATGTAGTTTTCAACTCATTTTCTTTTGCAATTCTAACTTCGTAATAACGTGACCTAAAATTAAGTTTTGTGAAGTATTCGCATTGCTCAACAAATGAAACAAGTTAGCGGCCAAAGAAACAAGATAATGGTGGTCGCCTTATCTAGAGCCCTAAAGTCAATACAAAGATGTAGGTTGCCATCTTCCTTCTTTTGGACTAGAATACGAACTCCATAAGGTGCTTCCAAGGGGAAAATGAACTCAAAGCTGATCAACACATCCAATTGTTTCCGAAGTTCCACCAATTTGGGATGCCATCCTATGCTCCTAGGGCAAACGATCGAGCCCCTGGTATCAATTCAATCTTGTGATCCACTGCTCTCTGTGGAGGGAGTTCCTTAGGCAACTCTACTACCATCAACTCCTCAAACTCTTAAATGAGGCTGCTGACTTGAAACAATGGCAACTCAACCTAGACGTATTCCTTTATTAAAAAAGTCGTGAGAAAGGTAGGTTGGCCCTTCTTCAATCCCTTCTTCAGTTGGAAAGCAGACAACAACTTGTCTTTACCCCTCCTCAGCCTTTGAAAGGCATTCACTAGACATGAACTTTCACCTATGAATAGTATAGAGTTCACATGGGACATCAGCACTCCCTTGATCACATTAAGGAAGTCCATCTGTAAATTCAGGTCAAGGTTATCCGTAAGTGCTACAATGGAGTATTACTTCTCATTCAACCCTTCAAGTTATTTAGGCATTGACTTGACGAAACCAACGGTGAGTGTTGCCTTTGAGATAATGGCATAAAGGCTTTCATGCCAGAGCCATCTCGCTCTAGTTGTATACCCAAGCGTTTTGCATCGATCCTAACCACAAAGTTGTGAGTGGCACCTGTGACAACCATAGTCAGGCACTCTTCTTGATCACATGGACTTCAACATACATGAGGTCTATAGACACAGTAGACAGCTAAGGATGCTTCTTCATGGCATAAAGCAGACAGACCACACTCATGCAAGTTTTGTCCACAACAGTCGCGTCTTCCTCAGAATCCAATTGATCCTTCTCCTTCTGTAGCGCACTTAGATTCCTTTGTGCAAGCAATGTGCCACCTCATATCGCCCATCACATAGGAAACATCCACAAAAAAGCGTCTTCTAACTCATTGGTGTACCAGTGCTTCCCTTGGAGCTCTAAAACTCTATAGTTGACAAATTATTCTAGAAATTAATTCCTCCACTTTTAGATTTATTTTAGGACTTGATGCTAACACATTCTACAGACTTTTTTCAGGCATTACCATCATTCCCTTGCTTGCAATCATCCCTCTCGATGGCATAATCAACTAGTTTTTTTTCTATCACATTATGGATTGAAGTCAAATCTTATAACTGCTATCTAAACAATACCGTCTAAGCCCACATCTATAAATTATCAATGATGTCAAATAGACGAGAGCTTCAAGATGAGTGACTACAATCAAATGTATAACGGGAGTCATCTAAGTAGTCTACTATGGTGTCCCTTACGCCATTCTGGTCCCACATTTTTAGATTTTTCCAAGATCAAGGCCTAATATCACTCCTCTTGTAAGTCACGCTGTGACACCAACTATCATTTTTCGATTTTTATAGCCCCAAAATCTTGCAATGTGTCCATGCTCATTGAGAGCTAGACGACAGCCGAGTTGATCCCCAAACATACTTTCATATGAAGGTCGATCCGAAGACACAATCACAAGCAATCAACGGCATTGAATACATAGAACGCAAGTAAATCTCGAATTGAAAGTGCGGAATGACAAGCTAGCAATCAATGGACAAAGGCAGCAATCGAATATGAATAAGATTTCTTGAATTCATTAGGATTTTAGGCATTTTTCTTTTGACACTAGTACACATTAAAATACCCTAATTTTTCATAATGAGATATCTAATTTATCTACAATGCTAAAATTTAAACTAAATAATCTAAATTACTAGAAATACAAGAATGGTAGAAATATTATGTAACATTTTACACAAATTAGTTTGGATTCTAACACTTTGCTAGAAAGACAAGGATTCTAACAAAGAGTACAATTCAAGTCCCAATTAAAATAAAGTATGGTTTATGAGACAGAGGATGACTACCCTGTTACATAGCCATTCCTTCCCCCTTTCTTTTTCCATAGCATCCCAATATCAGAAGATAGAAATCCCAAAATCCAGCCAAAACGAAGAAAATCACTACTGTGTAAACGAAGCTACTTCAACAAATTTTTTTAGTGACATCGTAGTTCCATTGAGCTAGGCCCACGTACGCCCAAAAAAGAGAACAAAAAACGAGTTGAATAATGCATTCCTAGACAACCATCGTAAGGGCTGGAAAAAATGAAAATAGGACATCTACACGCGCTGCAATAAGCATGATAGTGATGATAGAGGAACAAAATCAGTGAATGGGAGAGAGGAAATGGAGAGACAGAATTTACAGTTGTAGTGGAGATGAACAGAGAGGACTGCGATTGCGAATAGGAGTGCGAAGTAGAAGACAGAAGGACCGCCATCTTGGCAACGAAACAACAACGGACTTCACCGTGAGCCAGTGCATGGTTGCTGACTGTGTGGCGCTCTTCTATAACCGACGTTATATCAAATTTGGCACCGCGTTGTTCGGGAAGTTGGGAATTCAGAATCGGTTCTAGAATTAGGGTTTTTGAAGCGGGGGATGAGAGATGGGCTGTCTTTTGAGCTGTTTCAATCCTCTCCTTCCCGCCAGATGAGAAGATTTGCAGGTCTGTGTACAGACTCGAGGAATGTGAATGGACAGAAGATGCGTGGGCCCGCACCGGAGGATGACGCCGGGGTTCGAGCTTCGTTTCGAAAACGGTCAAATCCTAAAAGTTCCAAGTGCAGTGAGACTTATAGTTTTTGGTGCTGTATATATCTAAATATATCCATGGTCTTTTATTTTTATTTAGTAAACATTTATATGATGCTCAAAATTTTGTATCATTAAAATTATTATTATTTGTGATACGTTATTAAATTTGAATTATTATACGAATTAAAGAGCCTCTTGGTCTTCCTCAATATGGCTGAGCTCAGGCGAGTTCAGTCTCCATTTCTAATAACTTGAGTTCTGCATAACACAATTAACAAATAATAGATCAAAGGATTAACGAGACTAATTTCCAATTCATCCTTCGACTCTCGAATCAAAAATCTCTCCCAACGGATAAAAAGATGTAATGATGTAAGAGATGTGTGAATGCATGTGATGAGAATTGAGTATAAATACACCCGACTGAAAGATAACTTAGATATACATCTGATTGAGGAACGGTTTAAAGGTACAGAGAATATGGTGCCCGAATAGAAGGCATGGTGCTTAGATGGAGAATATAGCTCCTAAATGAAAAATATTCTCCTAAATGGAGAATACAATTTCGGTTATAATTCTCTATAATGTCTAATCCCCTATCCCTTCCCTATTGTAGTGAATGGGTATTTATAGCGTTAGTAGACAGTTCAACTTTTCCTGGCTAATGACAATCGCTCGCTAAACTGTCTTGATAGATAAGAAAATTCCAGTATAGCAGTTATCCTTGAGAGAATATCTTTTTTTTTTTTTTTTTTGTAAGTAAAATTTTATTAAAGTGAAAAAAATTACAAAAGAAATTTATGTTCAATTATCAATTGTTTTGCCAACTTGGGTGTAGAATATAGAGGTTAGGGTATCCCGTGAACATCACATACAATAAAGATGCATAAATAAGACTGAAAAAAGTATAGCTAGACAGTAACAACACAACGAACATGCAAAACATTAAAAGCATGAGGAAGAAAACACAGCCCAAATCATCATCCTTGGTCCTAAAATAAGACTCCAATGCAGCCTAATGCAGTGTTGTGAAAAGAGGTGCCGGTATATACAACCCACCCAGGCAAAGAAAAGGCATAATGGAATTGCGCCCGTTATTCCGGTTTCTTGTGAGAGGAGGTGCCGGAATACGCAACCCACCCCTCTTTTTTTTTTTTCCGCATTCCAGCGTGAAGCAACAAATCTTCATACCAGGCACAACTGTACATACATCAGCAACACAAGATGATAAATCGAGCAAGCTTCAGCTAGTCACTCGACAACAGCAAAATTTAGCAGCCACATGGAGCAAGCTGAAGACTCCAATCTAGTATTTCGGTCCTTTTACTTCCAGCCTTATATTTTAGCAAAATTCCATAACTCAGCTGGAAGACATCACCCACAGGGCACAAAAATTCAGCAGGATGACAACACACACAACAGCTACATCAGACAACGCGTGAGGCAGCAGCATCATACATCAGCAACACAAAACTCTAATGATCTGATAAAACCAACAGGTTTCAGCAAGACAATCAGCAAGTGTTTTGCACGGGCAAACCAACAAGCTAAGAAGGGGAACGTTTCTTTTTAGGCTTTTTTTAATTTTTTTGATAATAGATTTTAGCCCAAAGCCTTTAGAGGAAGTGACTCGGCCGTCAGCCCGAGGATTACAAGAGTCTACCATGCCATGCGCTCTAGGAGTAGCGAGCTGCTTTCAAATCGCTAAAATATTCTTTCTCAGCTTGCCAATACTGGTACCCGGGCTTGGGTCCCCATCATGATGATAATCTAGGACAACATGGTATGAAGAGCCAAGCCTGGAATGATGATCCTGAACTTGCGAGCTGCACTGCTCTGCCTCCGGAATAACCACAAGGGTGCTATGAGTTTCGCCACCAGCAGGAGAGCCAACGACCTCATCATGACCTTTGAGAGAAGATCTACCAAACTACCATTGTTATTTTGGGAGTAATCGTGTAAACGTGAGTATATATTTTTAAAATATTTGCCAAACTGTTCCGACATATTATTTAAGTTTCTTCAGCATACGAGAAGAAGATCATGAGTTGTTCTAACTAGGCTAACGATACCATTTTAGCTGACTAAGCCGATTGAGACATTGTTTGGATCCTGAATTTATTCCCTTTATTTATGGGCTCTCTTTTTAGGTTGGGATTTCCGAACAACCTATTCACTGCGAGCCTTGACATTCAGATTTGTCCATAGATAATGGATCCATCAATTTGAATTTTTTTATAAAAGTAATTTAAAAT
>JAODPA010128056.1:0-17192 GCA_025585075.1 Nepenthes mirabilis | reverse complement strand
TCATTTGTGGCGGCATCACTTGGCTCATGCGACAAAGTAAGACAAATGATCAATACTAAGCACTACAGTGAAAAATAATAGCAAAAATATGGAGCTACCTGAGCTGTACAAGACAAAATACTATCTGCGAGTTCTTGATCGACAGAAATAGGAACCCCTCTCATCTGTCTCATTCCACCGGTTATATCTACCATGCTGCATGAATTTCAGCAGGTGATATAAAAATGGTGCTAAGAAAGCAAACAAAAAGGCATATTGAGAACATCTACATACATAGCACGAACACGATCAATGTTATCCCTTATTCGACGGAACAGATCGATGTTATCTTGTATCTGTACATTAAAAAATAATTCGTTGAATCGGCATAAACAAGAGCTATCACTTCATATAAGTCACATAAAAGGAAGGATTGAGATCATTCATGGCAACAAGGCACTAGGCCAAGTGGAAAGGACAAGGCTAAGGGCATGAGACCTGAATGAGGCACTAGATCATAATGCATATGCAGCTTGCTTCTATGTATTTACTTATTTTAAGAAAGAATGATTTAGAGCACCTCATTACATTTAGTTGATTGAGACACTCACCTTCAGTGATGAGAAGTTTATGCTGATTTGACTAAAAGCTTCGTTGTTTAGCTCCAAAAGTTGCTTAGCTTTTGCACTTAATGCTGATAGTTAAAAGATCATCAGAAAAAGGGGCATAAATAAAAATAAAAAATCTCAAAATTTATAGGGGAAAAAAAAAAAACCTAATATTATCAAACTCACAATGGCTGTAAAGGCAAATCAAAGATAAACAAAATTGAATGAAATATTGTAAAGGCAATAAAAATGACTACTACAACACATAAGACATTTTTATAGTTGCAAGCACACAACATTGCAGAAATTATATTGGAAAACAATTGTGTTTTTTCTTTGAAAATTTGATTTGGTATCAACAGATATAGACTTCAGAGTATAACACATCATATTCCAACTTCTACTTTAGATACACTAAATCATTTAGGGGGACATCATACATCAGCGAATATTTAAAATGACACAATCCATGATAATGAAATCAAGATTTGAAAAGTTGAAGCAAGAGCAATTAATTCTGCATTTCACACAAAAAAAATGAATGGCTAGTTAGAAGCAACGTGCAGGATTAACAACTCAACATGGTACACGTATAATTACCAAACAATTTCATAAGGAAAGACTAATGAAACTCCATAAGGCATCATGTAAATTTGTGGACATATTTTCACATAAAGAACTTAAAATGAAATAATAACCATTTGTCATTCCGATTACTTCGTCCATAAACCTTCTTTTTCAATTTCAAAATAGTTCATCAACAGTCAAATTTCTCGCCAGTTCCCTCCCAAGCTTAAAATGAAATAGAAATAAAATTGAAAAAGAACAAAGAAAAAAGAAATATATAGAGGGAATTTTAAATTTCCATTAGAGATGTTAAATAGGTCGTGCCAACCAAGCACCGCCCATTTATTTGGGCCACCTTTCTTGCAAACGGGCCGTGCCTGCACAACTCAGGACTTCAANGAAAAGCCTGAATAAAGTGCAACTGCTTCTCATTTTGTATGTATGGGCTCTATGATAATGCAACTGCTTGACAAGTTTAATTTATCATGGTGGACTGTCAATTCGAATGTTCAGCAGGCAAGAAGCAATCCCGAGTTATAGTGTCAACTATACTAGCTGCAGTGGTTCTTCTGAGTATAGCCATCACATTGTATTTCAAGAAGAAGAGAAAGAAGGAAGGTAATGCCTACCACCCAGTAATGATGTAATTGACGGGGCATGATTTTTCCCTCTCATGCATCAACATCTCCTTTTGTAAATAATAATCATACATATTCTGAATTCTTCAATCTGTTAGATACTTTCTTTTTTTGTAAGCAAAATTTGTGGGCTAGTTATTTCTTCATTTTGATTCATCCAAATTAATTATCTAATTAGGAAAAAGGGACGGCAGCCAAGGTTTCATTTCAATCTAGATGTTAAATCAGCTTGTAGTACTCGGTGTTATATGTGCCATTACAATTTAAAGTCCTTTTTATCATTCACTATCCTAAAAGTTAAATTTGTAATTTTTATGAGAAAGAATGCATGTAAGCATGATCAATTTGGGGATTTTTTGTCAAAAACTAAGAAAGAGATCGTGCAAGCATATTGTATGGGAGATATTGATTACTGTGTTACTGCTATTTTATTATTTACAAGCTTCCATCCCCTGTAAATTGTAGAAGTTGACAACATTTTGAATGTAGAACAAAAATGTGTTTTTACATAGTTGCTTAAATATGTAGATAAATAATTGGGTGACTTAGACTTTCTTGACAGAATATCACTTATTTAAATTTGTGGAATCCAATGAACTTAAATAATGTTTTTTTTTTACTTTTCTGAGAATCAGTCTATGTCTAATTATGTGTATAATTTTACCATTTTTAACTTATAGCAAAATCAGAACTTATTCTGACAGGATGCAGTATGGTTGATAATGGAAATGAAGAATCGGAGTTTCCACTGCTTGACTTCACTATAATAGCTCAAGCAACCGATAACTTCTCCGATGACAATATGCTTGGTGAGGGTGGCTTTGGACCAGTCTACAAGGTATCATTTTGGTCACATTAGTTTGCAGCTTTAGTTGATGTAGCTTCATGGACAAATGGCATGATTACATATTATTTCACAGCAATTTAAAACTTAGCAATGTCAATATCTACAATAGCCAAAAAAACTAAGAAAATCTAAAATATGCAATTAGACTAGGAAATTTAGCAAAAAGCAAGCCTTGGTGAAATGAAAAGGTTACTCCATTATAACTTAAAGGTAAATACATTCAAACCACAAAAACCACCTTATAATACAAGGCTATGGTTGCTTGTATCTAGTTCTCCCAAGAGCCTGTAATATGGGGAGCTTCATACATTACACCTTGCTTATGTTCACTATAAATTAGCAGCTTTTGTTTTTGAAGAGCATTACAATCTCTCCTCCTTAAAAGGTAGGCAAACAATGTCCAAATCTATAACTTGACAAGATCATGTGCTCCACAGTAATCCTTCATTTTTCTTTAGATATGACCAGTATTTTTATTGTGTTCCTAACTTTTTTGAAAAACAAAGGCAGTACTAATCTTTTAAGTTACACAAGTATTTTGCATTACCATAATCATTGGGCCTTTCTAAAATAAAGCCAAAAAGAGAGAGCCATGAAAAGTCTTTACTTTTGGCTTGTTCTTGAAAAGCAAAAAAAAAAAAAAAAGAAAAAAAAAAGAAAAAATGTGTCACTTAGTTTGCATGCTATAATGTCATCACTTTTGCATATTATATCCCCAGGGCATTCTAAAAGGAGGACAAGAGATTGCTGTAAAGAGGCTTTCAAAGGATTCTGCTCAAGGATTGGATGAGTTCAAGAATGAAGTTATATGCATTGCTAAGCTTCAACATCGGAATCTAGTGAAACTTTTAGGATACTGTATTCAAGCTGAAGAAAGAATGCTAATCTATGAATACATGCCCAACAAAAGCCTGGACCATTTCATCTTTGGTTTGCCTCCTATTATTATGTCTCCTTATATATTCAAAATTCAATTAATGGCGACTAACTAACTAAAATTTATATCTCATTTCCTTTTAGATCAAAGCATGCCTTTGGATTGGCCTAAGCGCTTTCATATCCTCAATGGGATTGCCCGTGGTATTCTTTATCTTCATCAAGATTCCAGATTGAGGATTGTCCACAGAGATCTAAAGGCCAGCAACATCTTACTAGACCATGATTTGAACCCAAAAATATCAGACTTCGGTATGGCAAGATGTTTTGATGGGAATGAATTCGAGGCAAAGACTAGACGAGTGGTTGGAACATAGTAATGATCGTATCTTATTATTATTATTTTTTTACTCTTCAACTTTCTCTTAACTATTTGTTTGCTGAATGAATCTATCTAGCGGCTACATGTCTCCAGAGTATGCCATTGATGGAATCTTCTCTGCCAAATCAGATGTCTTCAGTTTTGGTGTTTTGGTGTTGGAGATAATTAGTGGGAAGAGAAATACGAGATTCCAACACCCAGACCATCACCATAATCTTCTTGGACATGTAAGTCTCTCTTCGTTCTTTGATGTGTAATATATCATTATTACAAGCAACAGACTAAGTATGTGCAGATTGTCTTAGACTAGAAAGTATATACTAGAAAAAACCTACAAAGAATTTGTTGTTCGCTTACACAGGATTACTTTGGTTGATCTAGCATTCTTTCTTTCCATCCATCCCTTCCCTCAAAAACCTGCCCTTTCTAACTTCTTGGATACTCGCACCCACTTCTCTTAAGATCTCTACATTTACTTGTGGTGTTACGATAACTTGCTCCGAACCTCCTTAGATAAACTCAGGATTCAAATGGAAACATGATCATGATGCTATCTAGGCATCAACCACAGATGGATTTGAATATTGTTTATGATTTATCATCACAATGTTACCGAGGTATCAATCAAAGACTAATTCAAACCCATAGTTAATGGTAGAACTAGAATAGATATTTTATACTTTCAACTATTCTTATTTGCTTGGTCTATAGTAGATATTTAGTTTACTGTTTTAGGTAGTGGTATTATGAATTTTTTGACTTTTTTAGATTGCAAACCCCTCTGCCTCTAATAAATTAAAAACAATCCCATCTTTTATGATCTCATACTTTTTTTTCCCCCTTTTTTCCTTTTTGCAAGGATCATCCTTTAGTATTGATTTTTGTTTCAGCACCTCACAATATTGCAATTTGCTTCTATAGCAAGATACAATATTAAAGAGCGTTCAGGGACAATTTTTTTTCCAAATTGTCCTGATGTGAGGCAAACCTTGATTTTTTTTTTTTTTTATCTTATGATGATGTATTCATAGGATCTCTTAATTGTAGATTCTACCTTATAATTTCCATTTGACTATAGGCCTGCCACAGACTGGTTAGGTGTCTGCTTCTTAGAATTTTTATTTTGATTACAAAATTTTATTCAAGTGCTAAGAATAATTTATTTAGTTTGCCAAAGTTACAAATGAATCTTTTATCTATTTCTTCCTCCATATTTTCGTGATCTCAGTTCTTGATCATACCATCTCATGCTACCATAGCCTTCTTTTTTGGATAATTCGATGGTTTCATGATATTGATCACACCAACTTTATTGAGTACCTTCTTTGTTGGGCATTTTCAAAATAGGAGGAGGAATGTGTTGAGCATGTGTATTTGTTCAAATAGATATGGTTGTTCAAATTGATATGTTTTTCGAATGGAGATCATTTTAAACAGATGTATTTTTTCAGAAGTATTTTGAATATATATGATTAATTGAAAGCGATGTGAATTGACACAAACATTTAGAATAGACGTGCCTTTTCTTTTTACACTATAAAAACAACATTCATTATTCATTTTTGGACATAATAGAAGAGAACATGAGAGAGAAAAAATTTCAAATTGTAAATATTTTAAGCTTTTTTTTTTTTACTATTAACATTATAGTTTGATTTTGTTGGTATAAATACAATCAAACAATGACATTGTTATATGCTAAAAATATTATACGTTCAACTTGTTTGCATTGTTAGTTGTATTGTTAGGATAAAAACTCTTTTTACTATAAGTAACATTAACAATAAACATTTTGATACCTTTAATTTTTTAACATTATTGGCTGTCTAAAGTGTTGAAACTTGGAATATAGGACTTTCTTTTTTAGGATATTAATCTTTTAAGTAATCATTAATCAGGGGAGCTACATATATTGCTAATAAACGACTATTTAAAATGACCAGGCATGGAGACTTTACAAGGAAGATGAATCGTTGAAGTTGATTGATCCGTCAATAAATCTCTTAAACAACACATCCCAAATACTGCGATCCATTCACATTGGCTTATTGTGTGTGCAACAATTTCCAGAAGATCGGCCGAGCATGTCGACTGTAGTTATTATGTTGAGTAGCAACTGTGAACTGTCTCATCCAAAGCAACCTGGCTTCTTCATCCCAAGAAATTTATGGCAGGTAAATTCTATCTCAAGCAAAGCTGAATCAATCAATGAAATCACTATAACATTGGTAGCTGGTCGGTAAAAAAGGGATATAAAACATTCTTAAATTCCATGACAATTTTGTTTTCTCTCAAATGTATGAGTTTAGTCTTAGGATATAATTATGGGTCTAGATGTCAATTCTCTTACTGTGAGTCATTTCCATTGTTAAATATAAACTACTAAAATTAGCTCAGCTTGTCTAGATTTTGATCTTAGTGTGTTCCCTTACAATAAAAGTTAATAAAAAATGCCTATTAATAAAGCGACAGTTGGTATCATATATACAATGGCCCCCTAATCCCTATTGAACGAGTTGGAATTTGTCAATGCCTTGATGAATGAACACATTGTGATGATTGAATGAATACGTAAAAATTTTCATACCGTTGAGTTTGACATCAAATCAATTATATTTCAAAATAAACGAATAAATTTAACGTTGAACAATCAACGGCTTTTTTATAGGTCAGAAAGAGTTTATTTTAATAGTTTAAATATACTCTTTCTGAGCCATATCATAGATCACAAATAAAAAATAGAATTCCCACATATAATTTTAACATTGGCATTTGAAAAGGAATAAATAAATAAATAGAGGCATTTATACAAGAGACTTGAAAACAATAAATGAATAATTCTTCTATTCTCTATTCACCCACAATGCATTTGGCTACTAAAAGGAAACAAAACAAGATAAAATATATTTGCTGCTTTTTTATTGCACCAGTCACAACAAAAATACATTAAATTTACTGGAAGCTCGATGAGGCACATAGAGGAAGAATGGGATAGAGAGAGTGAGGGGATAAACATGTTATAATTAGGACAAATCATTCATAGTACAAATACTTTTTAAGAGTTTTGTAGTTCTATCCACAACCTAATACAAATTCAAAAACTAAGATTAGAAGCCTGATCTCATGCTTCTACACCTCACCATGTAAAATCTGCACATTTCTAAAAATGAGATCTCGACACATTCATTCTTTGTGGGATGATTGATCCAATAGATTCAAGCCAAATCATACGTAAAGCAAAAAGAAGTCATCGGTTACTCTTCATAAATTTGCAGTGTCATGCCTATGCACTTGAGTCGTCGAGCTCAAGACTCAACTAATCAGTTCCTGATTTTTCTGGACCCCAAATCGGCAAGGAAACATCATGGTATATTTGAATACATACAAGAAAGAAAAATGTTAGAATGCAAACAAATATTAGACTCAAAATGACAACCTCATTGTACTATTTCCTTTCACATAGCTCTCTTTGTTTTTGTTACCCATGGTGAATCAATTTCACCTCTTCCCTTGTATCCAAAAAACAAATATTTATACCTTTTTGCTCCATTTTCAGGTAATTAACATCAAATCTATGGTGGGCTAGGAATTTATATTTTCTTTGACAGCCACCCACCACATGGAGGCAGCTTTAATGGCATGGGTGATGCAACGCCATAATCACCCATGAGAAGGGAAATCTAGCCTCTCCATATGTGGGGGTGGCCACCACCAGTTACAGGGGATTGGGGACAAAAGGAGGGTGATGATGGCGGTTAGGGATATGGGTGGTGATGGCGGTTAGTAGGAAGACGCAACAGTTCTTTTTTTTTTTTTTTGAAAAAAAAAATATTCTAGATATTTCACTAATTTAGATCTTTAACACCACAAATCTCAACAAGACATTTTACCTAATACCTATTTTTCAACCTCAATAGTTCATTACGTAATATTGAAAAGTTAGCTTGATGGTTTGAAATAATTAAAAAGACGCTACACAGTGATCATATTTTGATATAAAAAAAGGCAGACTGAAATGATAGCATTTGTCCTAGTATTAAAAAAGATTCATTTGTGACGGCATCACTTGGCTCATGCGACAAAGTAAGACAAATGATCAATACCAAGCACTACAGTGAAAAATAATAGCAAAAATATGGAGTTACCTGAGCTGTACAAGACAAAATACTATCTGCGAGTTCTTGATCGACAGAAATAGGAACCCTTCTCATCTGTCTCATTCCACCGGTTATATCTACCATGCTGCATGAATTTCAGCAGGTGATATAAAAATGGTACTAAGGAAGCAAGCAAAAAAGCATATTGAGAACATCTACATACATAGCACGAACACGATCAATGTTATCCCTTATACGACGGAACAGATCGATGTTATCTTGTATCTGTACATTAAAAAATAATTCGTTGAATCGGCATAAACAAGAGCTATCACTTCATATAAGTCACATAAAAGGAAGGATTGAGATCATTCATGGCAACAAGGCACTAGGCCAAGTGGAAAGGACAAGGCTAAGGGCATGAGACCTAAATGAGGCACTAGACCATAATGCATATGCAGCTTGCTTCCATGTCTTGACTTATTTTAAGAAAGAATGATTTAGAGCACCTCATTACATTTAGTTGATTGAGACACTCACCTTCAGTGATGAGAAGTTTATGCTGATTTGACTAAAAGCTTCATTGTTTAGCTCCAAAAGTTGCTTAGCTTTTGCACTTAATGCTGATAGTTAAAGATCATCAGAAAAAAGGGGCATAAATAAAAATAAAAAAATCTCAAAATTTATAGAAAAAAGAAAAAAAAAAACCTAATAATATCACATATATTTAAAAAATAAAATTACTAATAATAAAAATAAAATTATTTTGGTCCCCATCTCTCTCTTGCTTCCCCTCCCTCCATTCATCTACCACACGGCTTGACACAATCTGAAATATTAAGCCATGCTATACACGGCCCGACACTATTCACCATGGGCCGTGTCGTGGGCTACCCAGCCCATTTAACACTTTGAATTTCCATATTGCCAACAAGCATAAATCTTCCCAACAAGGAAGAAAAAGAACCCTATTTAGCATATTCAAATTCTCCTTATTAGGTTTGTAAAATGTTAATGTTTTCTTAGAATTTAGATATGCTACCCAAAATCTCATGGATAAGTAGGGAATCCTTCATAGTTTTTAAATTTGTCAACCAAGGAGGCCCCATCCCTTCTCCCCAAATCTCTTCAAGGAGGTCCGAAAGAGCTCCATAAAGGACTTAATGGTTGTAATTTCCTATCAAAGTTCTCCTCACCATTTCTCTAGATCCCACATTGAATATAATCTCATAAATCCCAATAACAGGAATCCTTCACTTCAACAGCAATAGCAAGAATAGAAGAGATCAATAAACTATCATTTCATTCAAAAGAAATCAACAAGAATGCAGGCAAGATTATGTTTATCTCCTTAGCCTGGATACATTACTCAATTCATCAACTGCCCATCCCACTTGTTGCCAAAGTTCTCCTTGCCTCTCCTAGGCCAACTAAAAATCTGATATTGTCTCTCAGCCTAGTAAGACCTAAAAATGAGTACCAAGACATGATAGAGGACCAGCCACAAAAGATAAAGAGTCATAAAAAGAACTCATGCCAAGCTAGCAAATTCACAGAGGCTCACAGCAAATGATTCTGATGTACTTGAGAGAGACACCATTGTTTTCATTTTTAAATTCATCCAAAATAAGTTATACTAGAATGATCAGTCTCAAGAAGCATCACCAAGCTATTGACCCAAGAAAGCTTTAAGGGTGGACTAGTACATGAGGCTTTCTGCATTACAGACTTTAGGGATGGTAAAATGTTACAAAGTCTTATCCCAGTATGTACAAAGACCGTTTTTGTGGATTGAATCATGACCTACTATTCCAATAAAGCAATTTCTCATTATGTCGAGATTTACGATCATCCCAATAGAGCTTAATTGAACACGTAAAGCTCATTGTTCCAATCCTCCCAACCAAAAATTGCAGGAAAAAATAAAAGTTGCTAGAGTACCCACCATTCTAGTTCCTTTTTGGTATTGATAGTTTTACTTACATTGAGTAAGTTTATATGAGCAAAAATGTTATTTGGGTGGGTCAGTATTGGCATTCATGCCATCATAGATTCCTTTCTATGCATCTTATTTGATGACCTTTTTTCTTAGTACTTTTTTTTTTTTTATAGAAAAGCAAAATCCTAAAGAATATAGTAGTTTCAGATGTAATTTTTCAACAAACCCCCTCTATTGCTTTGCACATTCTTCAATTTCAATACTTGTATTTCCATGATTAAATAGTATTTCATTCTAGTTGTTGCCATCAAGTCATTTGCTCCAATTAAGATTACAACTCTAAATTCACAAAATCACATTTCCTTTGGGGGAAGAAGACAAAAGCAAGAGAAACAAAAGTGATATTTAATGAACAGGAAACCTGTAAGCTAAATTGTGAAAGGATGAGGGCACAAAATGTGGTCCAGAATGTAGAAAGACAACAGACATACATTTCAATCCAAGCATTAGTGAAAAAATTTACAATAAAAAGAAAATAAATTCACCAGAAATTTAAAAAATGAACTGAGGCAGCAAAAGGAAAAAGATGAAAAAAGCTGACTGGGCCTGTGGGATGTAAAGAAGCATAAAGTTTTGGATACATTGGTAAAAAACTGAAAAACAGACCTCGACAAATCTGACGCTCTTCCTGGTTCACTAGGTGTGCTGGAAAAGAATATGCAGCCATGCCAGTTATTGAATTTGCCATTGATGATGGGTCTGCCAGCTTATCCTAAAGCAGCATGATGTTTAGAAAACCAGTATATCAATCAACATTAGAACCCAAATATGTTAGTTGTATCAAATCTCAATGGATTAACAGATAAAGCATTATGTCTTAGACTTGATATACTATCACTCACAAGCTTAATACAAGCTTTTGACCAACTAACCAGAATAGGGCTATACTATACGTGACTAATCAATAAGGTAAGCCCGGGTCCTTCCTAGAAATTGGTATCGCTCATCTCTTAGATGGTCAAACAAGAGCTGCCAACAGTTCAAATGACGCATAATTATTAATTTTCAAACAAAATAAACCAGCTGCGGATATATTCTGGACATATTCTCCAATTAATCAACTTCCCTTAACCTTATATTTATGTCTTCTTCAAGCTCACAATTTCCAAAAGGAAATCCAAGGTGACAGAAATTAAATTGCTCTATGGAATTCCCTTGGACTAATTTCACCTTGTACATTATCTTGTCTATATTTTGTTTGCCTTAAAAATTAGAACAGTCAGATTTTAAAGCTCCCAAATAGTTCTTACACTCGATTCAAGACTCAATTGTCTGTAACATATGTGGAGCTTCATCCCTTTAATGTTTGGTCTGGTCACTCGTAACAGAAGCCAACATGTAAAAAACTCAATGACAAAACTTGATGCAAACATATTTGACAATGACAAAAAATTTAGCATATCTGCCTGTGTCTATGTTTGATGGTTTGCTAATCGCTATAGCTAAGTGAACTTGTGAATTTGAGTTTGAAATTGGTAACCAAGGGCTCAAGGGAGTGTGGTTTATAATCTAAAGGCAAAGGGTTGTTTTGTTGGCTGGAGACAATGATGAATTGTTTCCTGGGCAGCAGCATATGACTGACATCTAGCATGAGTGGGAATGGTTCATTTTTTGCAGTAAGAGTAGGAAAAAATAATGTCTGCATTAGAGTTCACATCAGACCAATAGTAAAGTTTTTAGGAAAAATATGTGAATTAGGGTTTACATTGGCCAAATGGTGAACTGAGGGTTTGGTTGCTTATGGCAGGGAAGGGAAGTAATCGGTGGCTTCATAAAACACAGTGAAGAAAGAAGCGAGGATCTCTAGGCCCCCACACATCAATAATGGAAAATTACAAACACCTTTCATTTCATTAATAACGTTTGAACAGAAAAGATTGCTACAGATATCTTCATAGACTCTGGAAAAAGGGAATTACATAGATTTCAACAAGTCCTTGAAATATGACTACGAGCACGGTCACTTCCATTTCACCAGTAGTACCTCTGTTGGACACACAGATATGGGTTCAACACCTGGGACTCTTCAAATTAGTGGAAGGATTTATAAAAATTCTAGATAATAGCCAAGCTAACACATGTACACATACCAATATCCAATACTCTTCTTGTCATAACTGCGTCCGAGTACAAGGGTAGGGAATTAAGTAGGAAACCGCCTGAGAATTGACTTGGACCCTAAGTAACAGGTATGTAAGCAACTTACATTCCAAGAAGCAAACATAACTTCCAGTATTCTCTAAGCTAGACCATATTACCAATATTCCCTTGGGAGTTGGGAGACAGGAATGGTGGATATTAAACTCTGCCCTTGCCATCAAAAGACTAGCAATTTGCTAGAAAATAAAGAACTAGCTATCAAGGAAACTTCAGCTTAAATCAAAAAGTCTCCTTGGCAGGAACTCTACACTGCGAAGGATGATAACTCTTGTAACAGTAAACAAGCTATTCATGCTGCAACACCATGCAAATTGGAAAATCTGGAGCCTTCCCTTCTATCATCCTTAAAATAGTCATCACCAGATCGTATATATCCTTGATGGCATCCATATTCCTACTACCTTGTCCCTTCTTTGATAAAACTACCTCAATACTTCCACAAGCATGAATCATATAGCCCATGTAATGTGCAGAATCCCTCTCCTTTTCCCTTCTTGAACTTTTTCATCAATCTTCTTTCAATGGTTGACCTCCTTGCTATGAAACCAAATTAATCTTTTGTACTCCTAAGTTTTAAGTTAATCTGTTTAAATCACCCTATAAAGTTTGGTTTTATGACACAAGTTTGATCATATTAAATTTTTTCGTTACTTCTACATACTGGTACCAAACACTTTTTCCACCCTTTATCTCAAGTTTTCTATGTTTTTATTTTTTTGTTGAACCTCGAACTGCCCCATTACCCTTGAGCATTTAAAAATTAAATAAGGTATGCCATATGCTCAATAGATATATTTTTATCCTTTCCGGCATCAATTAGTGACAGATTTAGCGTGTTCTCCATATTGTTCCACAAGACAATTCCATCATCTCTCTTTTAGATCCTCTTCCTTTTACAAGTACAACATTGATGTCACTGCTACATTTAAACTTACCTAGACTTCGACGCTTCCATTAAATTAACCTCAAAACTCTAGTCGCTAGTTTAGTGTAAAAGTCATTATATCATTGTGTTCTAACTTCCAAATATTAAAAGAAACTTCGACTAGTAGAAGAAAGGAGTGCAGTAAGAGAGGAGATGAAGCCCTCCAAAATGCTGCAGAAATGAAAGCATTTAATAAACAAAGCAAAAAATAAAGTCTACTCAAATTTGAACCAACCAAACTTCTACTTTTCAACATCCTTCTTTTGGGATCTTTATCACAATTACTCAAACATTGCAAACTCTGCAATTGTTATCTGAAGTTTCCATCTTCATATCAGCAACTGTTTTTCGGAGGACTGTCCATTCTTATGTGCCCCCCTTTCAGCCTTTCGGCAGTCTCAGCCATCCAGAGTGTATGATTTAAGTTCAAGTTCACTAGTGGCTTTCTTGTTTCTTTTTCTTTTTTCTTTTTTTTTTGGNGNCTTTATACTTCGTTTTTAACATGTGCAATAATATATCACAAATATGTTAGAAATATAGGTCCTGGATCAAAACATTTGCAGTAGGTGCTGGAATTATTCTTGTGAACATGGAAAATAAATGATAAGTTAAGGGGGCATTTGTTGAATTGCACAAACCTTAATTAGTATCGCTACAAGGTAATGAATAAGCCAATGAGGAAAGCTATGTTGTTTAAAGTTGAGGCCAAAAGGCCAAGAGGTCTTATGTTCTCTATAGAAGAAAGAAAGAATTAAAATAAGTAGACATACAAATATATACATTGCACTTCAATGAAGTACCTTTCTATAAGTTCCCCTCCTTCCAAGGTGGGATTCTTCTTGTTTCCTTCGCTTCCTCTGCAGTATGTTCACCAGTAAGAATGCATTTTGAACTCAAGTAACTACATGTTTCTTCAATTAAAATGTGCAAAGAAATTTGTAGTGTTTCCTAATTGGCATATCAATATATATGCACTTCATATTCTTTCATTAAGAAACGATATTGTATTTTTAAGTTGTTCACTATTTTTTCCTTTAACTGAGAAATTTATGGTCATGTTATAACACATTACAAATACAAGCAGGCATAACTAGAAAGAAAGCCTAGTTGTACAGTGTTTCAAGCAAAACAAATTGAAACTGCTCAATTGTAGGTTACAATAGCGCTTAACCATACGCATGCATGGCTGAGGATGAAGTCTAACTTGTTTACTAGCCCTAGAAATTGAAACACTAATGCTAATCAATACAAAATAAATCTTACTGACAACCATGCTTGTCATGCTTCGGATGAGGGGTTCCTGGTGCTGGTGAACTCATAAGAAAGATATTCTGAAGAACTTGCCCAAGGTAAAATTTGGAAAAGGTCAATCGAGTGATGCTTGCCAAAAGGCTAACAGACCAAAGTATCTTTTCAGCCAAAGACTCCAATTCCAACTGCTAGATCTAGAATGACGATCAATTGTGAACTTGGTCTTATCAGAACCTTGAGTTTGGAAGCAAGTAGATACTAATGATTAGATAATCCAAAAGATGCATTTACATTGGCATACAATCCTTCAGTCATGACCCTACTCTAATCTCAGTTAAATCTGATGAATTCCACAATGACAACAGCTTAACATGAACAACTGGATTGGATAAACAAGGGAGAAAAAAAGAGCTTAAAACATATGGAAATACATTAAAAAGGAAGAAAATAAATGGCCAACTAAAGCAAGAGTAAACAGCTCACCGTCATCCACCTACATCTTAGAGCAACATCACGCACAGTTTTGTTTTGCAACGTGCCTGCAATCTTGATGTGCTTCATGATACTCATTTCGTCAGCAAATCTAAGATTTCATGGGCATTACGTTATATATTAGGTTAAAATATCAAATTAGGATGAAAAGCTAAAAGACATAACCAATACTCAAGATCAATTTTAGAATTTCACTCAGGAGATCACATAATAAAGTAATAAAGCAAGATAAGAAGCAGGTAGGAGGGAAATGAAGAAACAATTGGCCATGACTAACCAAACTAACCCCTGAAATTTGAAGGGGGGTGAGCAAGCAAAAGAGATGGTGGTCAAGACAAAAGCAATTTTTGTTTTCTCTTTTTTTTTTCTTTTTTTTTTTTTTTTTTGTTTCTGTCTCTGATTTATATATTTCCCTTTCTTCTTGTCACAAATGTCAGTAGGACAAAGTTAACTATGCTTTTATGAGCAAAAAATGCAAAGTATTAGCACTGATGAAGATGTGACTCACATTAACAGAAGCCAAAATCAAACTTATTTCCCTTTCCTTTTCCCATTACTATTTCCACCCTTCAGACACTTTGCTCAGTTTTGAGGTGATATCCCACCGAGTGGCTTTCCATTTGAGTGATCGTAACAAAAATATAAGACACCCCCCATGGTTAAAAAATGAGCATTTGCACCTGCCATTCAAGCTACTCATGTTCTGACAAACAAATTGTATGTAAATCCATCTATTAACTATATTCATGAATTACTCCACAATGTCGGTAAGCTGATCTACACACATTCATTCTAAACGTTATTAACCCAAAAAGGGGGGAAATAAAAGGGTCTAAAGAATGATTCAATAGTTGTATCGACTCATCAACAAGATCAATCACATCAGCCCCATTAAAGTTTACTAGGTTGCATATATTTTCTCATTGCGTTCATCAACTTCTATGTTGTATCTGAAAGATTTCAAAACCACAGTGGACTATGTAAAAAATATGCTAGGCATCTCCATCATGACTGGACAAGTAAATAGTAGCATTTCTGAGAAATCAATAGGATAGCAAGTTACGGTAACATGATAACTGTTCATTAAAAAAGATGCAAAAATTAACCACCAGAAGCATACAGCTGAACAAGCTACTAACTTGACGAGGCCTTCCTCCAACTTATACTGTTCCTCAAAAGACCATTCAACTGCTAAACCAGCATCATGCTTGAGCCCAGATCCCGAGTCAAAAAGCAAAGAACCCGGAGAATTTCCAGCTTGAGCGGCCACTGGGCTGATGTTGCTAATGATGCTGGAATTTCCAGAAAAGATCATGTTTCCAGCACTATTATTTGCTACAAAGTAATTATCCATTGGTATGATATCTGCCGTGCTGTTTATCGTCCCTGCCTGAAAGGATATAGCGTGCTGGTTTAAAGCAGATCCTAACGTCTCTTTTTTGTGAAAACCTGCATTTAAGTGTTCTGCCATCTTCACCCAAAACCCAAATTGATTGAAGAAACTCCAATGGCTGCCAAAAGGCCGTTGAAAGTATCAGAAAGGAATGTCCTTGATTAAATTAGATTTAATGACGCCCACACCTGAAAGGGAACACGGCAAGAAAAAAAAAAGATCTTAGGATTTTTGGCCAGAATTGTCAAATGCCCAATAAATTCTGCAGATGAACTCAAAACTTTCACCAACATAAGTTCCCATAACCCGAAATCTCTATCAAACACGAATAATAGCTCAGCCCAGAAAATTACAAATAAAAAATATAACCAACTTTTAGATAATCAAGCACAATTAACACATGTAACAACTTATACATGGTGAACCCAAGACAAAGGAGAGAGAAAATTCAGTATGAAGCAAAAAAGCAAACCGAAAAAGACTAACAAGATGAATTGAAGCTCCAAACCAAATAAGAAGTCCACCAACACTTCATTTCTTGGCCGAAACAGAAAACCCAAAAAGGAATTAAAGTGGAAGTATTGACTGCACAACAAGAAGAACCACCGAACCTTGAGGAAAGCAACCAGACGAGTGAAACCCAAATGGGAGGCAGAGAATAAATATTGGACAGAGAGACAGCGCCTTTTAATTTAGCAATGCAACTT
The DNA here is from genome assembly GCA_025585075.1 of Nepenthes mirabilis. NCBI lineage: Eukaryota > Viridiplantae > Streptophyta > Magnoliopsida > Caryophyllales > Nepenthaceae > Nepenthes > Nepenthes mirabilis. Next base: position 271 of record JAODPA010128056.1, on the reverse strand, counting down.
TCTGAGAAGACCCTTAATTGACTCTGGTGTGCTTTTTGCCTGTCAGACTACAACTCTACCGAAGGGCAGTCTACTTTTTTGCTGCTTCATTCTCTCCAACTTTATGGGAGGACAGAGGGCAGGGATGGATGATCGGGAGAATGTGTCATCCAATATAGACGAAGAGAACGCTAAAGAAGCTGAAAGAGAGCGGGGGGGAACGCAGAGACTGACAGAATAATAGATGGTTTCAAATAACTAATAATAATAATAATAGATTTTGTTGTTGGCA
>JAODPA010128045.1:0-17186 GCA_025585075.1 Nepenthes mirabilis | reverse complement strand
GAGAGAGAGAGCACGCGAGGGTTTCGGGGGAGAGAAAGAGGGAGACCGGGGACGAGCGGCGCCGGTGGAGGCAGCGCCGGCGTCGGTGGTGGCTGGAGACGGCCGTGCAAGGCCGTGGCCGGCTGGGTGTCGCGGTGGAGCGGCGGCAGCACTCGTGGGAGCCCGGTGAGAGGAAGCGTTCGCGAAGGAGAAAAGGGGAAAATGGAGGCCTTCGGGTCCGATTTCGAGCTCGAGCTAGTTGGAGAAAACGTAGAGCACGTCGAGGCAAGTGTTCTCATACTCACTATTTGTTATCTTGTGATTTTTACTCGTTCTCCATCGGGTATTATCGTCTCGATACCCACCCAAATTGTGAAAAGTTTGTAACCCATGTTTTAAGATCAAGGAATCTATGATTTATTGACCGAAACAAGCTCCGAATCGATCGGTTTGGTACCACCGAACCCTAACCCACGCCCAAATTCGGGTTCACTGTTTTTCCCCTCAAATTATGCTAATTTGACCTCAAAATATGAATCACCACGTCCCAAATATGTATACATATCGGCCGGGCGTCCGAATTCACAAGAATCGACCCGTACACGGCGTCCGAGACCTCTAAATGCTTCCTGACACTGTTCACCCGAGGTGAACAAATAAATTTGCATGCTTTCACCTTTGTGTTATCTTAAATTGATCTCAAAATATGAATCACGACGTCCCAAATATGTATATATATCGATCGGGGGTCCGATTTCACAAGAATCGACCCGTTCGCGGCATCCGGAAGCATTAAACGATCCCTGTTACTATTCATATGAAATAAATGGACAATGAGCATATTTTACCCTCATTCCATTGTTATGAAATCTATGATTAATGTGCATTTGAAATTGTAAGATTCAGAAGTAGACTCCGGAGGACCCCAATGTGAGATTGGCTCATCAATGGTAAGGAATCCCAATCCCTCTCATGAATTTTGATAATCATGCATATAAATTGAATTGTGAAAAATGCCAAGTTTCAAAGAAAGGTAAGAACCGAGCAAGTAATCGAAGGGAAGTCCACAATGTGATATGTGAATGATGGAACCTCCCAAATGGCGGGAGATATGGTAAATTGGATATGGTGGACTTTCCCTCAAATGGAAATAGAAATGGAATCATGAAACTAGGACCATGGACTTATGTTCATTGGATAGTATTCTCTGGTTTGACACGTCCATCTCAGTGGAAACCCGAAGAATACTTTGGCCACGTATTCTAGTCGCTTGTGTGAGCGGGTGATGTCCGTGTCACGCCTTAGGATACTATTGTGGAAGAATGAGGAACTGCCCTTGTACCCCGGGGAAATGAGGCGATTATCGGGCCCGTCTACAGGCATGATATGTAGATGACCTCCCGGCTGGGTCTAAGAATAAGCCCTCACGGCCTTATATCATGTGGAGTATCATGATCCTTTCATCGTTTTCTCGCATCGTTGCTAGTACGACCTATTGGCCCTGGTCCGCAAAGATTAATGAAAATAATAAAAGTGTGTAAAAACGTATCTAATGTCAATATGCAACCCATGCGATCCCAAAAGTCCCCTTCCTCTCATGCTCCCTTTTTAATTGAAGTTATATGGTTTCCCCCATCCCACCATTGTTTTTATTATTTATCTGTCCTTTGATAGTGATGTATGTTTACACTTGCTGGGCTTTTTAGCTCACGCTTGTTATCTCTCCTTTCAGATGAGAATGATGAGATGCTCGACGAGACTGAGTGAGCTGTAGGAGCGAGATAGGCGACCTGATTTCCTGTGCGAAGCTTGAAGACTTAGTTTGATTACGTATGGAACAGGGATTGTATTGTATTTTGTGAATCCCATTTATATATTATGTTGTGTCTGTGGATGAATAATTTGGTTTCTTGTGTATTATGGTTTCATGCTTCCGCAGGTTACTTATTGTGGTTATTATTTGGGTTTCTTTTAGTTGGCATCCTTTTTAGGCTGGCGTCGTACCTGAGTTATGACGTCAGTGCCACCGAAGGTGTTGTGGTGGCTATGGGATCCTGTGGTTTGTTGATAAACGTTGTAGATTATTGTACAGGATTACTCACAGGTGTTTATATTTTGGTAAACGTCCAATTTATAGACGAAATTCTGCCCAATTTTCTATAGAAATTTATAATTCTAATTATTGGCATTAATGATGTGTTTATTGATTGCGGGTTATTTAAGAAAAATAACCTCGTCCGTCAGAACAAATAACCCCATGGACAGAGTTATCCTCAATTACCACCGAAAAGTCTTAAGGCATGCCAAAGAACCTATCTGGACTGTAATCAGTCCCGGGTCTTAAATAACAGTAACGAAAATAATCTCTTTATTGAAAATATTCTTTCACAATCATAGTTTTACAATTTACTTTCAGTACATACGGCAACGGTCTAAAAACTCCTTCAGTTTTACTTCAACGGTGAATGAAAATTTCATCGGTATAGGTCCGTGTAAATTTTCAAAAATAAATTATACAGGGAGCTTCTCTTCAATGTCAATTAACTTTTATATAACTGAAGCTTTGGTTAAAAATCACTAAAACACATTCATTTTCGTACTTAGAGTTTGCCAAAACCTTCGGACTCAAATCGATCTCTAAACACATACTTGGTTATGGAATTAATGCCATAAATGCCAAGCATATACATTAAATCACGTAATTTACTCAAACTTCACAATATTTTCGAGCTAGGGTTTCATCACATACTTTCCGAGACAAATCGAACACTATTTACATGCTTATACATGAAATCAAAGTCAAAACTTGTAATAAATATGGATAAACACAAAATTTAACCGAATAATCAAAGGAAACATGCTTCATTTACTTTAAACATGTATCAACATCATTTTAAAGCATTTTTATCAACTTTAAAGCAAGAGAATCGGTAAAAATAAAAAATAACGTCCGAAGTACACTTACCTTGGCCTGATCTACAATTATTTCTACCGGGTGTAGATTGAAACTAGCAATTTTCCCTTCTCCTCTTCTCTTCTTCTTCCTCTTTTTCCTCTCCTTCGTGCAAGCTCTGTTCTCTCTCTCTCCCTTTTCCCTTTTCTCCTCCCTTTTATAACAAAAACGAAGCAAAAACGCGGGCAAAAGTCGCGGGCGCGCTCAAGCGTGCCTCAAGTGCTCAACAAGCAGGCCGTATTCTGTTTTTCACGCTCGAGCGGCCAGTGGGCGACCGGTGAGCGGGCAACATTTTGTTTTTCGCGCACGAGCGGCCAGCGGGCGAGCGGGGCAGCTACTTGATTTTGCGCTCACTGCAGCGCCTCGGGCGCGCAGCAGGTGCCACACGGCCACTTGCTGATCTTGAATATTTTTCAACTTTTTACTTTCAAATATTATTTTTTACTATAAGTTTGGCCTCTTAATGATACTCATCGTTTTAATTACTTCAAATTCTCACGTTTTCGGTTCTGAGGCCTCACAGTTTGATTGTATTTCGTACTCAAAAATATAATCTTAAATGAATACCAAAATTTTAAGTACACGAAGCCAACTAAATTTCGATTGCTGGAAAAATCTACAAATCTTAATAAAATCTTAAGTATCTAAGTAAATACAGGTAAAACATATTAAAATATAAAACATATTCAAATCGGAGAACCAAAGACAGAAAGAATAATTTGAGAAAGGATTATGCATACTCCCGATAACCTTAGATTGTATCACTATTATTTCGACCTGTAGGCAAGGCTGTCTATAAATTTTTCCATATAGATAGGGACAAAGCTACTGTCTTTTTTTATATGTGGAATGGGTACACTTATCAAATTTGTCTAATATATTAGGACGTCTGAATATATTAGTTATGTTCAATTTCTTACGATGATTCTTATAAAAATATAAATTAGGGAGGGTCTCTATATCACATAATAAAACTTTTTCACCATGGAAAAGTTACTAAGCTTCCACTTAGGAAGGCCAAATACAAAGCTTTTTGTGACGGAATGAGTCCCTATCCTCTAAAGACCTTCCATCAATAACAAACAAAACTAATATTCATAAATTTAAATCATTATATTTTATAAAAATTTTGGCAGAATTTCCTTTACAATTGGATAAAAATAAAAAATACAACATGTATAAAATAACCTGTACAGCGCACAACTATTTAAATACAACAATTCACCCTACAATACAGATACACAAGACCACAAACAGTCACATCATCCATGGCTCCAACATAACACATCCTCTCCACTATTCAGACTCAAAATGAGATGCCGTCTAGGACCTGTACACGTCCAAGTTAGAATAGCGAAAGCAACTATATCCATATTGTAAACCTACGGAAGCATAAATTATTATTCTATCAAAATAAAAGACATATTATGACCATTACACATATTCAATATCTATCCATAAATGACATAATTACATGCAAAACTGTTAAAATTTTTAAAATCTTCAAGATAACTCTGAGGCTCCAAAGTCTCCCTTGCTAAGAATTGCCTATTCTTGCTCGTTAGGAATCAGTTCTATTATTTCATTTGGAGGGGAGGGAAAAGTAGAAGAGTGAGCCGAAGCCCAATAGTATACCATAAAACATGCAAGTGATACAGTTTCATACAAAATATAATTTTAGAATGTCATGAAAATTGCTAAAGAATGGAAAATATACAAAAGTCATGAGAAAAGTATAATTCGATATGGACAAGTCTCGATAATCATAATTCATACTTTTCTACGAAATATATATTCAATAGAACAGAAACTGCGATAATATCAAAAGAATGAAGGTGTCCGTGAAATCATGAAAAAAATATAGTTTCATTTAAACATGTATCAGAATTCATAAATAGTTCCAAATCTTATTTATTCTTTAGAAATTCTAGTTCGATATTCTAAGGACTCAATCAGTGTAATTGAGGATAAATTATATTCAGTCAACACAATTAAAGGCTGATAGTTCGATAATATTTAATTTCACCTCATTTCACGATTCTATAGTTTAATAGTCTAATGGTTCGATGATTCGATAATTCGATGGTTCGATAACTTATCATCGATTACCATTGTAATGTTCTAAGGCATGCCAAAGAATATTATCTGACTGTACAATAGTTCTAAGTTCGTTTTTCTTACTGATTAATTTAAGTTAATTTAATTTAATATCTTTGCTTAAAATTCTATAATCAAATTCATCATATTTCAAAGCGAATTCCAAATCTCATTCAATTACTCTTTCAGATAATTTTAGAAGGCTTCCTTAGTTCGATAATACAGTTCATTGTAGAATTTTCAGATACAAATCATTTAATAAACTTTACGAGACAACAATTAACACTTAAATCATTGAAATTCCAAGTTTCCAACACAAATTTCCAAATTTTCATGCTAGGGTTACGGGTAACCTTTTCGGGTATAATTCGAGCATAAAATTTGGGTCAATTTACAAAATCAAAGCCATAATTCATAAAATATACATATAACATGAATTAAACTCAAATTTACACCTCAATTTCGAGCTAGGGTTTGCACTATGCAGTTCGGACACGAAACGAAGGCAAAACGTGAGCCAAGTCACGAAATTGGAGTCACAACTCATGATAATCATGTATAAATATTAATTTTAGCAGTATATTTATTAGAAACATGCAATGATCACGATAAATCATGAGGGGCGAGGGTTTAGAGCGTAAAAAACAAAATGAAGTCAAAATATGGTAAAAACAAAGAACGAAGTTGAAGATACACTTGCCTTTACCCGATTTACTGTTATTTTTACTTGGATCGGAGTGAAACGGCTAAAATCTCCTTCTCCTTCCCTTTTCTCCTATTTCTTCCTTCGCTGCTCGTCGTTCGCTGCCCCCAAAACTCTCCCTCTTCCTTTATAACAAAATGAAATTGGGTCATTGAAGTTAAAAAACGCGCCTGCGTTCGAGCGAGCAAAAGGCGCGTAGTGAGAGCTGGTCTATTGGTTCTTGGCGTCTGCTGCCACGCTCGAGCGCACGGTAGGCGCTGTGCTGATGTGCAGCAAATCCGAATGCAGTAGTTAGTTTTCCCTCTTTGCACTTCCAAAACTCATCATTCCTTGTATATTTGACATCATCTTAATTATTATTATTTTAATTACTTTTGAATTATTATGTTTCCGAAATCGGGACCTCACAACTTTTCCCCACTAATAGAAATTTCATCTTCGAAATTTAACAAACTCCAAATTTTTCTTAAACCAAAGAAACCTTCCAAATGTTCCCAAATCACTTTCAGATCAAAATGGTTATTCTAAGACCTTGAACCTCCAAGTCATCCTGACTCTGATTATCTGGTGTGTCCCATTTAAAATCTAATTCCACTAAGGCCGAAGGTAATACCCAATTTGTTAACTATTCTCCAACTTGGTTCTAAACCTTAAATGAGCAGAACGCCTTACTTACTTTAAGCAAAACCTCGAGATTGAGCATTTCTTCGGATCTTCAATTTCAATCTTAAAATATATATAGGTTCTCTACCTTTCCGCTGCGTACTCTGATCAATTCATTTAACTCAAAATCGTCCGATTACAATTCATTACCATGCTAATTCATCTTGGCACCTAAGCTCTTTCATCAAGTTTGGCTAAGATTTCAACATAAATCTCAAATCACAATTAGATTTCCAAGATAGGATATTTCACATTCTCCTCATTTCACTGGCATGTCATCAAACCGACATTATACTCCCATTACTTTATAATAAGGTTTTTCCGTGTGCTTTCTCCAATAATATGCACACTCAGTAGCTGATGCCTGAGAGCTAGTCATTGATAAAACTTCAGTAACGCTCTTCCTTGCATCTACTGTTCTTGCTTTCTTAGATGGCTTAGATGGTTCTACATTTGGTTTTATACTAAAACTCACTTGGCTAGCAGCCCTTTTTGCAAAGAATTTCTATGTCTCCACCTCCTTCTCATAAATTAGGGTCTGATCCAAAATATCAGCATATGTCAGGAGTTTTAGAGTCGACAATTATTTTCTAATATCGTCTTTCACTCTTTGTTGAAATTTCTTCGCCTTCCTTAATTCATCCTCCACATAATATGGTGTAAATCGGGACAGTTCAATAAATTTCGTCTCCTACTCAGTTACAGTCAGATTTTCCTGTCTAAACCGCATAAACTCTTGTTCCTTTTGGTTCTGGAGATTAGAAGGGAAGTACTTTTCTATAAACGCTTCTTCGAATATCTCTCAAGTTATCTCATTGTCAGGCACACCTAATGTCCTCTTTTTTTATCACCCACTAACTATCAACTTCATCCTCCAATTTATACACTGTGAAAGAAACTTTCTCCTGATCAGTATATCGGATCATTGCAAAAATTTTTTTCATCCTCCCAAGCTTAATATCTACTTTCGCCGGATCAGGCTTACCCAAGAATCCAGGTGCTCTTTTCGCCATAAATCTATCATAAGTCATCGGAGTAGGGTTTATAAGAATTGGCTCAGGTGTAGGGACCGGAGCCATATGATGCTACTCCACAAATTCAACCACATTCGTCATCCTTCCCAACAAATTCACATACATAGCCTCTCGATCGTGGGGAGTACTAGCACCTCCATGATTATTTTTTCTACTCCATCTACTTGTCATGGTATATCCTATAATAAAAAATATTACAGTATTAATAAATCTCAAGATATTCGATGACAGGGAGGGCAAAAATTGATCAAAGTACTTCAACAGTAATCCTAAGTTTAGTCCGTAAGGATTTCATTTAATCCTATTAATTCCTTATCTTATCTCAATCCTAAAACAAATTATAACCTGAACTTGAAACCTAAGTCAATAAACCTAGGTCTAAGATCAATGTCAATCAACTAAACAATTACGTCCTATCTCAGATCAACTCTAACTTATGCAAGCTAGAACATCTAAGACTTTCCAACCTAACCCAATCATTCAAGACCTTTATCTACCTATTCAATCAATCATAATCATTTTCTAAATTTCTGCATACGATTCAAATCAAATCTTAAGGCATCTCATTTCTCTGATACCAACTGTGAAGAAACGGGTCCCTATCCTCTAAAGACCTTCCATCAATAACAAACAAAACTAATATTTATAAATCTAAATCATTATATTCTATAGGAATTTTGACAGAGTTTTCTTTACAATTCGACAAAAACTAAAAATACAACATATATAAAATAACATGTACAAGTACACAACTATTTAAATACCATAATTCACCCTACAACATAGATATATAGGACCACAAACTGTCATATCATCCATGGTTCCAATATAACACATCCTATCCACTATTCAGACTCAAAATAAGATGCCGTCTAGGACCTGTATATGTCCAAATCAGAATAGAAAAAGCAACTATATTTATAACGTAAACCGATGGAAGCATAAATCATTGTTTTATCAAAATAAAAGACATATTATGACCATTATAAATATTCAGTATTTATCCACAAGTGACATAATTACATGCAAAACTGTCAAAAATTTCAAAATTTTCAAGATAACTCCAAGACTCCAAAGTCTTCATTGCTAAGCTTTGCCTATTCTTGTAAGGAATCAGTTCTAGCGTTTCATCTGGAGGGAAGGAAAAAATAGAAGAGTGAGCCAAAACCGAGTAGTGCACCATAAAACATGCAAGTGATATGTTTTCATGCAGAACATAATTGTAGAAGGCCATCAAAATTGCTAAAGAACGAAAACATATACAATAGTCATAAGAAAAGTATAATTCGATATGGACAGGTCTCGATAATCATAATTCATACTTTTCTACGGAACATATATTCAATAGAATAGAAACCGCGATAAATCAGAAGAACGAAGGTGTCCATGGAATCATAAAGAAATCATAATTTCATTTAGATATGTATCAGAATTCATAAAACAGTTCCAAATCTTATTTATTCTTCAGAAATTCTAGTTCGATATCTTAGGAACCCAATTTGTGTAAGCGAGGATAGATTGTATTCAATCCACACAATCAAAGGTCGATGTTAGATAATATTTAATTTCACCTCATTTCACGATTCTATAATTTGATAGCTCAATGGTTCGATGATTTGATGGTCCGATAACTTATCATTGATTACCATTATAATATTTTAAGGCATGCCGGGTAACCTTATTTGATTGTATAATAGTTTTAGATCTGTTTTTCTTACTGATTAATTTAATTTAATTTAATACTTTTGCTTAAAATTCTATAATCAAATTCATCATATTTCAAAGCGAATTCCAAATCTCATTCAATTACTCTTTCAGACAATTTTAGAAGGCTTCCTTAGTTCGATTATACAATTCTATGCAGAGTTTTTAGATACAAATCATTTAATACACTTTATGAGGCAACAATTAACACTTCAATCATTAAAATTCCAAGTTTCCAACACAAATTTTCAAATTTTCTTGCTAGGGTTATGGGTAACCTTTCCGGGCATAATTCAAGCATAAAACTTGGGCCAATTTACAAAATCAAAGCCATAATTCATAAAATATACATATAACATGAATTAAATTCAAATTTACACATCAATTTCGAGCTAGGGTTTGCACTATACTATCTGGACACGAAACGAAGGCAAAACGTGAGTCAAATCACAAAATTGGAGTCACAACGCATGATAATCATATTTAAACATCAATTTTGATAGTATAGTTATCAGAAACATGCAATGATCGCGATAAATCATGAGAGGCAAGGGTTTAGAGTGTAAAGAACAAAATGGAGAAGTCAAGATGCGGTAAAAATGAAGAATGAAGTTTGAGATACACTTGCTTTCACTCGATTTACTGTTATTTTTACTTGGATCAAAGTGGAATGACTAAAATCTCCTTATCCTTCCCTTTTCTCCTCTTTCTCCCTTCACTACTCGTCGTTCGCTTCCCCCAAAACTCTCCCTCTTTCCTTTATAACAAAATGAAATTGGGTCGCTAAAGTTAAAAAACACGCATGTGCTCGAGCGTGCGGTAGGCGCCGTGCTGCTGTGCAGCAAATCCGAATGCAGCAATCGGTTTTCCCTCTTTCCACTTCCAAAACTCATCCTTCCTTGTATATATCACATCATCTTGATTATTATTATTTTAATTACTTTTGAATTATCATGTTTTCAGAATCAGAACCTCACATTTTTTAACTCAAAAAAAGTATATATATCAAATTGAATACATAAAATAGAGCCTCGACTCATAGCACAATGCATGGTTATCACATGCACGACTCATATACAAGTTTTTGTAACTTTCTATTTACAAACATATTTTTATATAGACAACACACCTTAAAATATTTATTCATTTTTTATAACATGAATATAATCCTCTAACAATAACAAAATTGAAGCGAAATCCCAAAACAATTGGTGAAAGTGACATGCATACATTAGGAAGTCAAATAGGGTAAGTGAAATGACATGTATGTATATTAAACCTACCAAACACAAGCAAAACTAACCAGAAATAAAAATAGACCAAGGATAGGGTTTAAGGATACTTGTCTTGACTTCTAATCTTATAGATCTGATAAAAGGATATTGCAAAATCTCTCTTCTCCACTTCCTCTTTCTTCCTTCTCCTTTTTTCTCTCTCCTCTTCTTTCTTGTGCAAAATGATTGAAACGGTGCACGCTACCTCTAATATAATCGACTCAGCGCATGAACGCTACTTAGGCGCACGTCAAGTGCTATGCCTTAGCCCACCGACACATGAGTGCTGCCTCGAGTGCCCTCAAGCGCAACCATTTGGAATCAGCACTCGAGCACCATTTTAGGAACTCCTTGAGCACACCCACACTGGAATCTATGTTTAAACGTGTGTTGGGCATGCCTTAGGTGCCAAAACTATTTCCTTATATTGAATATCCTTAAAATTTATATTGCACAATCTATTTCAATATACCTAAAATAAACTGTTAATACCAAATTAAATTGGACAAAAATCGGGCAATACATTAACAACCTCTAGAGTACATTCTCCAAGTATATGTTGCTCATTTGAAAAATCTTTAAGAACAATATTAATAGATTCCATCACCATAAGGGTACAAAAGTTGTACACTCTATTGGCTCTACTGACTTGAGAGTATTCTAAAAAAAACTCTTCACTTTTAAAATCAATCTTTTATAGGTTTTTCCTATCCTGTAGAGCGAAGCATCTACTTCCAAAATGTGAAAATATTTAATATTATGTTTATTTCCTTTCTAAAGCCTGTACGGCGTCTTATTTGTTCTGGATTTTAAGTAGACCCTATTAATAATATGGTAAGTAGTGCTCACTACTTCTCCCACAAAATGCATGGTGACTGATTTATTATGCACCATAATCTTAGTCATTTTTTGAAGAACCTGATTCTTTTGTTCAATTATTCCATCATAGGAGTAGAAAATTCATATTGGATTCCTTCTTCTTCACAAAAAGTATTGTGACGTATCGTATTTCTAATTGAAATTTCGATAGAGTTTCGACTGTAATATGGTCACCAGCCTAATACAAACTTGTACGAAATCCCTGTATACAAATCTATAATACATAACACAGGATCCAAAAGTCATAAAACCTCACATGACACCAACGTCATAACTTCGGTACGATATCGGCTCAGATAATATGCCACTAGGTACCAAAAACAAATCGTAATATCCTGTGGAAGTATATATATCCATAAAAAATAGCGAAAACTAGACTATCTCAGTATCATCAATATACAACTACATCAATATATAATTCCACCATGAAATAATACAAAATATTCCATAAGGTACAAAAATCACAACATCTAAGTCCACAAAACTCTTCCTCCAAGGTTTTCTGTCTAGCCAACTCCTAAACTCTACTTTGCCTCATCGGGTATCAACTCGTACTCATCTGAAGGAGAAAAAATAGTAAAGGTGAGCAAAATGCTCAGCAACACACAATAATCACAGACAATAAGTAACATACTCAAAATAATGCAAGAAAAGAGAAACAAGAGCATATTACGTGATGCATGAATATGAGGCATCATTAAATACAGTTTTAGGACACAAATAACTTCCATATCCTATTTTTTATTTCCTATGGATTCATATATTACATTCAAATTATTGATTCCCTATTTGCCTACAGAATTATATAGAAGTAGATACGGATAGCCATATCGGTGCTGACAGAATAGATTACAGATACCAATGGCAATACCAATACTGGCAGAATAGATAATGGATACAAATGGTAATATTGGTATTGACAAAACAAATAATGGATATAAATGGTAATATCGGTACTGATGAAACAGATAACGGATACAGATGACAATATCGGTACTGATAGAACAGATAATGGATACAGATGGTAATACCAGTACTGACGGAGCAGATAACAGATACAGATGGCAGTACCGATATTGATGGAATAGATAACGGATATAAATAACAATACAGGTACTGACAGAACTGATAACAGATACATGTGACAATACCGGTACTGATGTAATAGATAACGGATATAAATAGTAATACCGGTATTGACAAAATATATAACAGATATAGATGTCAATACCGATATTGACGAAACAGATAATAAATACAGAAGGTAATCCGGTACTAACAGAATAGATAACAGATACAGATGGAAATACCGATATTAATGGAACAGATAACAAATACATACCGGTACCAACGGAACAGATAACGGATTCAGATGACAGATAACGAATATCAGATAAAAGATTTTGGAGTTCTAATTTCTTGTCTTATTTTAAGGAAACTTTCACACTTAATTCTTATCACATAGTTTTCCCTTTCTGGAGGACGGTTCGTCAGATATAACAAATTGTAGAGTTCCCTTCAAATACTTTATATAACTTTTATAATTCTTCGATACAGATACAGATAATCATTTTCTTATAAATTCATGTATTCTCATGCTTTCAATTATATATATCGATCAACATAAAACTTAGAACATGTAAGAAATTCTTACCACTGTGAGCCAAACATAATTTTAGAGCTTTCAGACGATAAATCCCTTCATAAACGCATACAACATAATTTTCGAAGAATATACAAGATAACGTATTTAACGTAAATGCGATTAAATATTACTATTCACGTTCGACAATATTTTTTAGAATATATAAAATTAACATATATAAAATCTATGTGCATAATACCAAATGTATAGAGTACACACGTTTATAAAGTTAGGGTTACGAATTTCTAAAGCTAAATCATGTATAATTTGCAAGGGAACTAGACAAAATCAAAGGGGGCATGGGTTAGGGTTTTTCGGGTGCGAAAACTGCATAAATCTCATAAATCGGATACCAAATTGATAAATTAACATGTTCAAGTTATGGGTAATGATTTTCTAGAGCCAATTTATGCAAAAAGTTCAAAATAACGGGTGAAATTGTTCGTGCCACGGGGTTAGGATTTCACGTTCAAAAATTGGTCAAAACTAATAAATTGGACATGAAATCAACCTATATGCATGCTCAAATCCTGGGTTCCATAAAATATAAACTTAATCAGGTATTGAAATGAGGATACCCAAAAAAACTGAACAAAAGTGCAAAGAAATGAAAGAGGCAGGTATGTGTGTACTTGCCTCGACCCGATCTACAACATTTTTATCTAGATTGAGGTCGGATTCCAACTCGGGAGCCTTGATTTTCTCTTTCTCTCTCTTTTCCTTTGCTCTCTCTCTCTTCTCTCTGGACCGTTGGAAAATAATGTGTGAAAAATTCTGACGTGTTTTTATAATCGGACTGGTGCTCAAGTGCTAGTTGAGTGCAGATTGAGCGCCAAGGCCACCGAAGGACTACGATCATGCGCTTATTGGTCACAGTAGCTCTGCCTACCTGTGCCCTGGGTGTGCTCGATCGTGCCTTGGGAGTGGGCATTCTGCCCTAACGTGCCCTGGGTGCGCCTTGGGCACCACCCAGGTGCCGGGTCTCCTGACCCCTCATTTTGCTTCCGATGCTAATTTTTTTCATATGCTTAAGCTTAATCTTAATTAAATTAACTTCATTACTCGTAATTATGATATTTAAAATTTGGCACATTACAAGTATCAAAGCTACCGTTTCTAAATTCTTATCTATGGTCAATTCTAATTCTAACAACAGGACATTCTCGTAACACCTAAAACCCTATTTTATATTTATGATATTATAATTTTATGTATGGGGAATAATTTCAAAATGAAAATTTAAAGAAAATTATGTTTTGGAGGATTAAGGGATAGCATCTAATGTGTGCTCATGTAGTGCTCATGTGGTGTTTAATGGTTCTATTAGAATGGGTAGTGCTCTTGCGTGGAAGAGGCGCTCATATGTGAGTTGGCAGAATGGTCGTGCTTGTACATGGGAAAAGTGCATATGAGCATAGCTTTGCAGTATGGGTCATGCAAGAGATATGAGCTTGTGTGCAGGAGAGATGCCCTCATGCCAACATGCATTTAATTTGGCACTGAGGGCGGTGCTCATGCACAGGTCTTGATATGCTAATGTGGGATTCGGGGATGCTGCTTCGCCTGGCGAAGCAGCGTCCCCTGCTTTGCCCTTTTGGGTCGTCGGATCAAACCGACGGCCCAGATTTCCCATTTTTTTTTAAGTTTAGAAAAACAAATCTGGGCCGTCTGTTAACCGACGGCCCAAATTTTAAATGTTTTTTTAAAATCTGGGCCGTCGGTTTTAATGCTAACGATCCGACGGTCCAGATTTTGAAATACTCTGTGCCGTTGGATATTTGACACGTGGACGGTCGAGATCTATCTTCAATATAAAAAAAACAAGAAATATTAGGCCATCGGATCTTCGACACGTGGACGGACCAGATCAAGCTTTGAAAATTTTGAAAAACATTTCCCCAACTTCGTCTTCCTCCTCCCTCACTTTCTCAAACCGTTCCTCTCCAAAAACCTAATCCTCTCAGTCACTCTCTCGCCGTCGCCGCTCTCCGTCGCCTTCGCCGCTCTCCTTCGCCTTCGCCGGTAGCCTTCGCCTTTGCCTCGCCGTCGCCTTTCTCTGAACATCTCAGTCATCGGACGGCGGGGATCGGAGAAATGTTTCCGGTACTCATCAACAACCTTTCTTACCGACATTTTTTCCGTTACTTGAAAATTTTGAAAAAAATCCCCCGATTTCGTCTTCCCCCTCCCTCCCTCACTTTCTCAAACCGTTCCTCTGAAAACCCTAATCCTCTGTCACTCTCTCGCTGTCGCCGCTCGCCTTCGCCGTTCTCTCTTTCTCACTTTCTCAAGCCCTCACCGTCGACTTTCTCTCTCTCTCTATCTCACTAATTGATACACTCACCACTAACTGATGCCGGTTCCGGTTGAAATCAATGGAGGAATTTAGGCAGGGGAATTCAGACGAGGGAGCAGAGCAATAGAACGAGGTAGAGAAGAGGTGTGTTCAAGGAGAAAGTCGGACTAAAAGAATGGGAAACGACCGAGATGCTGTTTGAGGGGAAGATGCCGTTTCTGACGGTGACTTGCCGTCGCCGTTCTCTCTCTCTCTCTCACTTTCTCAAGCCATTTCGTCCCTGTGCCTCTCTCTGCGTATCTCATTTGATTTTTTTCCTTCAAAATTATTTGACACAGGGCTTATCGTGAATTCACAGATGGATGCTTCTTTAGGTGGCGGTGAGGAAATCAGAACTCTTATAGATTATGTGGGTAGGGGTGGAATTGATGTGGGCGATGATCTGGTGGTGTTGATTCATCACAAAGAATATGCTTGCAAGAGAATTGCAAGTCTCGTGGCTTCTCCCTTCAATTCCAGTATTGGTAAATATGTGGGTTCCTCCGGCGGAAGCAGAGGCGAAGGTTCTGAAAGAGGCGAAAGGGATAGTTGTATCGTTGACTTTGTTACACTGTCTTAGTTCATTATTTGGGGCTGATTTTCTTGTATTTGGTTAAGATGTTTAAAATTTATCAGTGCAACTTTGTTTCAATTTTATTTCTGTCAGGCTGTTAGAGTAGAAATAAATGGTTTTTTTGCTTATGTGAACTCCACTTTCAAAAAAAAAAACAACAAATTGTGTGAACTCCGGATTCCGGACTCTGAGAGCTCCGGAATCCGGAGTGTGTGGTGTAAACTCTGGAATCCGGAGTGGGTCATCTAATGTCCAATGTGCCTTCCGTCCGAGTGGCTTGCTTTTATCATCTCTGTTGTTTCCACGTCAAAAAAAAAAGCTGCGTCTTGCGTGTGAGAACTCCGGTTCCGGAGTGAGTGAGATTCGGAATCAGGAGTATGAGAGCTCCGATTTTCGGAGTGAATCCACTTATGTCCGGTGTTTTCTTGGATGGAGTGGATTGCTCTTGTCATCTCCGATGTTCACAAAAAAAAAATTGTTGTTGTATTGCTGGAGCTCTTAGACCGGAGTGCTCTTTTCCGGAGCTCTTAAGGCTGGAGTGCTCCCTTATTTCCGGAATGCCTTATTTTGTTGTTTCCGGGGCCTGCTTGTATTCCGGAGTTGCTTTTGCTCATCATGGACGGAGTGGACTTGCTCAATGTCCGGAGTGCATCTTGGCTATCTTTTGGACGGAGTGTTTCTGGTGCCGGGCTTGTCCTGCGGCTCGCATGTTTCTTACTGCCGCTGATATGCTGACGTGGCTGAGCTCGCAACTTCCTATAATCGTGTCAAAAAATGAAGAAAACTTCCATGCATACATATCCATCCAACTTAACGAATAATTGTCATTAGTAAGGTCGAACTGCACGTCAACGCTATAAATATCCTTTCACTACAGTAGAAAAAAGAGGAAAAAAATATTATAGACTTTATCCATGCGCTGTGCCCTCCATCCAGGAGCTATATTATTCATCCATGTGATCTATCCTCCATCTAGGAGTCCATCCAAGAGGCCTGTCCTCTATCTCATAAGTCACCTGCGGTTGAACACATCCTTGAAACTTAATTTTCCATCTCGTAAGTTGCCCCGTGGCTAGGCACACCTTGAAATCACCCCACAATCGGGCACATCCTACACTCAATCCCATACACATACATCCGTGCATATTTCCGTACTTCTATCTTTCTCTTAACGTAGAAAGATTATTGACTTGAATGTTGAAAAATAAATTAGGGAACAAATTTTGTCAATCATCTGACCTGTTATTTTTAATTGTATTGTGTAGGTTCTAGATTCGAAGTTATAGGGATTAAATCGGCTTTAATTTGATCTGTCAGAGAAAAATCGAATAACTCTCTAACTCGTT
>JAODPA010128034.1:0-17197 GCA_025585075.1 Nepenthes mirabilis | reverse complement strand
AATTTTATAAGATTAGATTTAACATAAAGCTTACACCTTAGAATAGAATAGAAAAAAATATTACGTACAGTTGATCTTTCACAAATGTGCAAAACAGATTAAATTCGATGAAGATAGGTTCAATTTTTACAACTTACCATGATGAGTTCACTAATCTTTCACAAATGTTCCTAATATATTAAATTAGATGGATATAATTTCAATTTTTATTACTAACCCAAAACACTTCATTTAAAAAAAATAAAAATTAGATGAACATTAAATCATTTAGTCAAATAAAAAGCATCTCCCAAGAAACAAAAGCCTATGAACACATCAAGGTAAACAGGTTCAAAGTAGTCTAAGACAGCTAAACCAAACTTATTAATAATTACTATCAAGAAAGTAGAAATGACCTAAAAAATGTCTTTCCTCAACGTAGGATCCAGAGTTCGTTGTTCTTTCTTTTTAAGAGTTCCGTCTGTTGTCCGATGTCTAAATGCCCTCAGGACAAACACAATTCGAAACCCTAAGAATTCGTTTATGCACGACTTCCCCATTAACGGGTGTTGACGTGATCGTAAGTAGGAATAAGACTGCATATATCTGTCATTTTTCTAATTTCTCATAGCATCATAAAGACTAACATGCACTAAAGCAAGTATGAATAGAAAAAGAAAAAAACGACGGCGTCTTAAGGAAAACATAAAGCAAAGAGAAATGTTCGAAGTAAAAAGAGACGCACCTTTCAAGGGCTGCAACATTAAGCATGGAAAGGAAGCCATGGAAATGTTCAAAGTCCAGACACAGCTTTTGCCTGTCAAAGCCTCACAAAATGACACTGCCCACAACAGAGAAAAGTGTCGGGTTATCCGACAAGAACATTACAAGAGTTTGATGCGATAAATGATCGCTCGTGTTGATAATTAGCTAAAGATGACAGGGGCTTGAAAGGAGAATAACAACATTTGACACTGCAAATATAAAACTGCCTCATTTCTTCTCTTCCTCGGTTGGTGGCGGTTTGTCCCCGTCGTTGTCCTTCTTCTGCTGGGACTGAAAACAACACCCAATCGATCACAACTAGCAAATAATATTTTAACTTGGTATCGGATAGCTATCCTGATGTGGATTGTGTTTAAAATAAACCTAACGCAGTCTGATACACACCAATATTTTCTAATATCGTAAAAATAACCCAACATATAACTTCATCGATGACCAATAAATTGGCTGATAGGACCGATATGTCGCAACCATTTTCCTATATATATTTGCTTTGCTTTGCTGTTAGAAATTTAAATACACGAGTTTTAAATATATCTAAATCTTCTAAAAAGTTTAAATCCGCATACTCTATAGAGGTCTAGTATATGCAAAGATCAAAAATTTTCAAAATATTTTCTAATAACCTAACAATATGATAAAATTAAAATTAATTTTGATAAAATTGATTAAAACTCATTAATTATGTACATAGATGTTAAAAAATTATCAAATTTTAGCAACTAACTCCCTTTCAACGGAGAGACAAGGAAAAAATTGTTTGTATGTCCAACACAAATATATATTGATACAATTACGACCGATATCTATATTTTCATACTGGATCACACTTGATTCACTCAAATGTTCAACTCAGCCTTGTAAAAGTATTTGACTCTTGCATTCAGTCAACAACTTACCATCTCTCAGATCTTTCCATACAAAGATAGGTTCTAATGGTTGGTTGGTACAGTTAAAGATGAAAGTATAATAGCCTGCCTACATTAAGAAGCAAGGCAACATTCTATACTTCTAGCTCAATCATCTATTTTTAGAGGAACAAAGTGATAAAAAATTGTCATAAATTCAAGGGTAAACAACGCACCGCGAACAAGAAAAGAAGTAAACTCCAAAAAAATGGTATGTTCAAGAGATTACAATTTATATATGTTATTGTATGCTTGAGCTTTTAGACTTTTAGAGGATAAAGTAAAGTTGGATTCAGGGGGCTTCATCTCTCGTGCGACCCCTAGCTTCTCCCAATTTCAACCAACAATTTGAATAGTTGACTGAACATAAACGGCTGTGATTAAACCATTTTTCTACAAAAAAATAAATAAAATTAACTATTTAAAAAATGATTAAATTACAACAATCCATGTTTAAATTAATGGTTTAGATTGGGATAAATTGGGGCTGCTTTTCCATGAGAGATGTAGCCCCCTCTCAGGAATGTTACCTAAAAAGTCTCAAAGGTGAAGGGATCCTTGTGCTTGAAGTCTCACAACCTCTGAAGGTTTGAGCACAAATGGACCCGCCTTAAATTCCAACTTCCAACCAAGGTTGCTTGGGCATCATGGATGTAAATATCTGACAATATCTAGTATATTGGCCAATATGTATTGCTATCTAGTTCCCTCCATACTAATACTTTCCAATATCATGGCAAAATCATAAAATCTTGTTATAAATGTGATATATATCAGTTGATATTTTCCTATTACCTTACAATTATCAGATTATTCTTCTGATTTATCTAATACTGATACTTATTGTTCGATATATCCAATACAAATACTGATATCGATATTTTTATCCATATTGGACATGCATTGTTCCACTACATGAGCATATATGTGATTGCAGCACATTGGTTAGTATGGACTTGAATATAATGGGGTAAGTTTTCTTTTATATATGTGTGGAATATTTAGAACAATGGAAGCCTAAGTAGTGACCTATAGTAAGTAATGCATGCAAGCATTGTAGAGGAAAGTTAATATTAAGACAGTATGGCAACCCAACTTTTCTAAACTTCCATTAATTCATCAACTGAATTGAAAGTACCAATACTGCCTATAAATTAGAAGTAAAATGACTTCGGGAAACAAGGAACTAATAAGGAAAACCTAATTGTGCTAGGATGACACTTCCCTAATCATTAAAAAACGTTATAGCAATATCACGTAAAAACATAATATTTTTAGACCTAGGAAAAAAGCTTAAAAAGCATGAAATTATCTAATTAACAATGATAACCTAAAATTAAAGGATGAACACACTGTGACTTGATCTCTCAATTGCTACCATTATTCAGTTTGGTCATTAATCTACCTCCTTTTGAAAAAGCTTACCGAGTTTTGAAAAAGAGTAGAAACAGAAACCACAAACCAGATAGAGAAGATGTAGCAGGAAAGCAATCATAAGACAGCAGCCACAGACGAGTCACTAACTAGGTTCAAATGTATCATTTCTGTTGCCACTAACCCAAAAGGCAGGCTCTAGCGTGGGTGATCCTTTTCTCACCAAACACAGTGGCAAGCAAAGAAATCCATTTGAATAAATCAAGAAGATATCCAGCGTCTCCATATCCACTAAATTTAGGTAGGGCAACCAGTTGTCTTCATTATCTGGCAAGCATGAAAGTCTGAAATATGTTTTTCAAACTCAATTGGAAATTAGGTCATGCAATATTCCACTTTGAAAGATCTTTCCCCTTGAACACATCAAAAGTTTATTAAATTTTTCAACAAGCTGCTCCAACAGAATACAGGTGAGTCTGTACTGGCTACCATTTCTTGGAATTAGAAAAACAGGAGCAGGTTTGGTATAACAAACAAGTGGCTCTGATTTAGTGATCTGCAAGAAAAGATTGGGCAATCTGTTTTTGTTTTGAAATCTAAAAAGGCTGTGAATTTCCAAAGGAAAAGAACAAAAAGGCATGGTGTTCATATTTGCCAGCTAAGTAACTTTCCAATAGCAAAAAATGGACGGATGAACAGACTTCAGGCTCAAAAAATAATAATAAAAGGAAACAGAGGTGAGCAAAACCTGATGCTGCTTCTGCTCTATTCACAGACAGAAGAAAACAGTGCGCATGTAGCTTGGAAGAAACTGAGGAGAGAAAAGATGGCACCACGGTTGTCGGTGGCGATAGATAAGGTTTTGGATATGCTAGTACGAATATTATGCAGTGGGTGATGGAGAAGGGCAATCAATTATGAAATATGGAGTTCATGGAAAGGATTGGGCACTGAACCCAGGTTCTGTTTTGGCATTATTGTCTTCTGGAGAAGGTAAAACCAAGAGACGCAGGTGATAAAGCTACCGATGAAATGGGATTCGTCCTTAATAGAGATAAAACAGAAAATGGTTGACTCAAAGCTCTGAAGGTGGAGGGTGAAGGATCAGATACAGGACAATTTTGAAGGATGGCTTTGAGACAATTAGAACAATTCAGCTTCGATATCAGTTGATGGGGAATGAGGCCAGATGGGAACATATCCAATTTCTAAATTTACATTAGTTCAATGACAGAAGTGAAAAGTACACATGAAAA
The DNA here is from genome assembly GCA_025585075.1 of Nepenthes mirabilis. Classification (NCBI taxonomy): domain Eukaryota; kingdom Viridiplantae; phylum Streptophyta; class Magnoliopsida; order Caryophyllales; family Nepenthaceae; genus Nepenthes; species Nepenthes mirabilis. Next base: position 12,894 of record JAODPA010128034.1, on the reverse strand, counting down.
GCGAAACGACGTGGGAAACAAGAAACTAATGATAAAGGAAACCTAATTTCATTAGAATACAACATTCCTAATTATAAAAGATATAACCACAACAAATAATTTATGAACAAACCTACCAAAAGAATAAAAAGTCTAAATTATCTAAATTACAATAATTGTCTAAATTAAAAAGAATAACATATGATAATTCGATCTTTCAATTGTTAAACTAAAGCGTGTTCCTCATTACTAGCTTATTGCCTTACAGTCCTTGTTGTATATTTTTCTTAATATTTATTCGGAATGCTCAACTTAGCACCCCAAATCATTAGTTGCTCCACAGCTCACATGTGGGAGTGAAAAAAAAAAAGAGACAGATCAGTGAACAAAGACAAAAATCGCCATATGCTGGGCTAATAGTACATTTGCGAAAGCCTCGGTCTCAACTTAAAAGTTCTTGACATAAAGAGGGAACAAAACGTGCATAGTACATAGTCACCACTCTCCAAGAATCTAAAATTTTAATTTGATACTTCTGATATTACAGTTTTTTACTTACCAAAGAAAATAATAACACAATTTTTAGCATTAGATAACCCTCTCAATCTATTTAAAGAAAAAGTAAGAAGAAAATGCTTATTTTTTGAACCCTTCATGGTTTCCATGCTTAGCTTATCACAAGGATTGTGAACCACACCACCTCTGGATGAAACAATGACTAGTATAATGTGCCCTCTTTTCTTTTCCAGACAAGTTTAAATGAACCATTTCATCACATTACAGCCCCTTCTTAGGGTCTATGTTAATGGAAGACTAAGTCATTGGTCTAAAATTTTAGAAGCATGATGGTGAAATTTGGTATAAAGTAAAATAGTCCCAAAAGTGGTCCAATCCTTCTTTGGACCTGTTTATAGCAGGAATTTCATGCAACAGACTATGCTTTACGTGAAAATTATAATCATGCATGCATACGTTGACTAAGATTGGGCATTCCTAAATTTCATAATTGTTTTTGAAGAGTTAATTAGGGGATTGAGGAAACAGATAGCATTTACAAATATCCACCCAAGAATCCAAAGAAAAGGGTACAACATGGATGATTAAACACGTTAACTTTCAGCACAAAGCAACATGTTTACAACGGTTAAGATGATATCAAAGTACTTCAAACCTATCAGTTAGCACAAGCACTAGACAGCACATTTTATCAATACCCCTAGAACCTCCAGCCAAAAGACAGGTACGAAGAGGCCTCATCAGAGCATATATGATATAAAGATTCATAAACATAAAAAGAACAAGACAATCTAAGAAACATTTAAGTCAAGCAGAGAAAGAAGCAGCCATTAATTAGCATCTGCTCAATGCTCTCACTCAAAATTAAAGAGCCATCATGGAAATATACGTGAGGCTTAAGCATCTATTCGTGACATTTATAGAATCCCTTTTATAATTGTTATAAATTTTTGTTTTCATCTTCCAAACATGAGAAACATTAAATAAGTAAATTTGCACACCTCAGACTGGTTTTGCATGGAAGCAAGCAAATCCTTAACAGAGGGATCATTTGGGTCAACTCCAGGAAGCTGCAAAAAGCAACAACATAAATCATTTTTGGTAAGTGAACTCCAACATCATTCATAGCTAAACCAAAAATTAAACTAATTAATCAAAGCAAGGAGCCTGCATCTATCAACCAGGGACCTGCAATAAGCATAAACTACTTTGGCAATTTACATTTGCTCATACAGTATCTGAGAGTTTTTCTTTTTTCTTCTTTTCCACTCATATTACAATGGAACACCAGTATAAAAGTCATAGTTTGTAGCTGCTGGCATACCGATGCAAGTATTGACGACACAAAAGACTGGTCTGTCAACAATTTACTCATATCTGTCTGACTCGCTGACTCCGTTGTATTATCCTGCACAGACAACTGAAGAGCTGCATGCACCAGGAGGAAACCGTAAAAGTCACTGCAGAGACTAGGTCAAATACAAAGAATGTGAACAAAACTACTCTACCGTGCATGTACATCGGAGAAATAGGAGCACGATATGTAATGCAAACACCAAGGCAGTCCATACTGGAATATTTAGGAACAAGCTGAAGAAAGCATAATCGGGTATGCCACTTCTCAAATTTTGTAGAATCAAATAAACAACACAAGAAGACAGAAATGTCCACTAGAAGGCATAACCTTGTTTGACATCAATGGATTGTAGGACATGAGATTTCCATTCCAACCTATCCTCTTTTTATTCTCATGTTTGAATATGCATATTAGAAAAGCAATGATCACTTCAAATTGGTTTGTGGATGTGGATGCTTGTTAATGATCGATGACAGATACATAATGGAAAATAATGGAGGTGCCAACAGTTGTTTGATAGAAAAAGATTAAACATAATATTGAAAGATCAAACAATGGGTACATAATGAAAAAGAAAGAAGGTGCTGATGGATGTTTGATAGAGAATGAGTAAACAAGGTACGGAAATAAAATCTCTAAAAATTTTAACTTGTAAAGCAAGACAATCTACCCTTGTTTACAGGAATGTGATTGAATTGGTAGTGTTTTAAAGGCAATCAAATGTTCCTTGACCACCTTAAAAACCCCTTCCCAAGGTAGTCTCATCCTCTAATAAGTAAATTAAACCAAACATTTGTAAAACATCAATGGGAATGATATCCCCACTTTTTTACTCCCATTGCCATCAAACAGAATCAACCATCATTGAGGAGGATCATATTTAAGGTTGCTCAAATAACTGATCAAAAAAATTAGTCTATGGCTCCAAATTCACTTTGTAAATACTTCTTGTTTTGACAGGTCTGCAATTAGCATTTCTCGAACAGCCATTGATTCTCAATTGTTTAAGTTCAGCCACCGGTAGTAGGTTCTCCTCTCTAGATAAGAGGGATCTTCATTGATTAACCTAATAAGTTTCAGACAGCAGGTAACAAGTTCCACAGTGAACCCAAACCTCAACCCCAACCCCACCCCAAAAATGATATGAGAAAAAATAGATTGATCAACAGATACATTAAAGAGAAAAAAAAGCACAATGCTGTTGAAAAATTGAGAGATACTGATGTGTACTATATAAAACAATGGGTCATGGCACACAAAACAAATAATCTGCCCAAGTCCATTCCATGCATGCACAAACAGCCAATACAATGTCCTCACCAGCTGCTCACTTGTACAACTGTGGTAAGCAGATGATTAAAAAGGAAACTAATCCTATGTTTAGTTGGAGGGAATAGAAATTCTATTTTTTCTTTATTTCCAGCGGAATAAATATTCTTCTGTTTGGTTACAATTTAATCAGGATTAAATATTACCACATTTCATTAGGTATTTTTTATTCCTACATATGTGGAAATAACTATTCCCATGGCCCTTATTATTATTATNCCTATATCGTAGTTAAGTTTACTCACCATTTATTATTATTATTATTATTATTATTATTATTATTATTATTATTATTATTATTATCATTACTATTATTATCACTATTTTCACCTTATTCCTCATACTATTCTACAAATCAAACAATGGAATACTAATTTCCACTTTATTTTATTTCAACAATCAAACATGGGAATAAAAATTCCCAACTCAATTCCCATCCTATTCTATTCCCTGAGAATAATTATTCTATTCTCACATTATTTTATTCCAACAACCAAACGTACCATAAATATAACACAAATTACAAAAGGAGGCATGCTCCCCCGTCACTTCTTTGTCTTTCAATGAATTCAATGAGAAAATGAGTTGAGAGCTATACCGATGGTTATCTGTAACATGTACAAATTTTAAACAAAAAAAATGATACAGGAAAGACTCACCAAGTCGCAAGTATTGATCATCCACAGCTGCATCTGACATTTCTGTGTCATGCACGGTGGTAGTAGAGCTGGGGTCATCCATTGACATTGCAAGTGCTTGCTGTAACAGGGCATTCTCATCATCCTATCAACATCAGGAGGTCAGACGTGTATGCAAAGAGAAAATACTGGTGATATTATACTGTGCAGTAGAAATAAATACACATTAGATTCATAAACTGAATATAATATGCCCTATCCTTCCTCACAGTCCAAATTTCCCACATCTATTAGCTTTTAAAATGTAACATTAGCATCAACATCAGCAAGATGATGAGTTTCGCTATGTAAGTCCTATTCCATCATTCCATTCAATCTAATGAACTACACATTGATAGTGCAATCATTGTCTGCTATGTGTCACAATACAAATTTTTATAGCAACATATAGTGTAGCACGTCCAGTTCTCGTGGGAATAGAGGCCAGCCAAGTTGAACTATAAGCACTCTTAAGTGCTCGATGTCGGTCCCGGAACGCAACATGGAAACTTGAGTCAATGTCGAGTTCGTAGGACGCAAGGAAGTCACTAGTAAAAGTGCGAAAATACAAGCAAGCAGTCAATAACAACAATATAACAACCGGATATGGAAGAATATTTCAAGAATTCATTCCCCCATAAAGGCTTATAGGCCTTTTGACATTTGGCACTAGTATATATTGGAATGCACCAACTGTCACGATGGGGTATCTAATTTTTTTTACAATGTTAAAATTCAAACTAAATTCACCTAAATTCTTAAAAAAAAATACAAGAATGTGATAAAAATTATGTAAAATTTACACGGTTCGGTTCAGATTCTAACACTATACACTTTCAAGTCTATTTAATAGCATCAATCAAATTACTCCTGTCAACATTCCTAAACTATCTAGTTAGTATTCAAGCACTCAAACCATCTTCAGCACTCTAATTATCATCTTATCATACTGTAGGAATGGATTTTAATGTCCAATGTTTTCAAAGTTATGCCACTCGCCCATTGCTGCTTTCCATAGCCAACATTCTGGTTCACATAAAAAGCCCAACCTATAATCATCCAGCAAAGTTCTCCTCTCAAGTTTTGGATATAAGTGGCAATGACATAACCACCTAAATGCATTTCTTTAATTGATAAACCCATCATAACGTTGTGCATTGCATCTCATTTTCATCAGCTATAGAGAAAAATCATGAATCTGCTTACTTTCAAGCACGCTTCGAAATTAATTTTAGCTAGTTAATTATTCACCTAGAACAACTAATTTTACATTCAATATCATCTATTGAATTTATTACTAGTCTTGGAGCCTTCATAATCTAGAACGCAAAATTTGACCATATTTCTCCTCCAACTATGAAAGTAACTATAACTGGGGGAATCCTAGTTCCCCCAGCACATTTGTGATGGTAGTCAATAGATGGCATCAATAAATCTAATATAAAGCCTTCTTTCCCAAATCTTCCATAGGGATCCTATTATAAGCCTTTTCTGAATCAATACCAGAGCACGTGTAAACTCCTCCTTTCCCAAAATGTTTCTACAAACTCTAAAAAATATATATAGACTTCCAATGGTACACCTATTATACAAAATCAAACTTATTTTCGAATACCACCTCTTGCTTTAATATATGCCCAACACACTTACAATTTTCAAATAGCTTGATTATCCGGATGGTACAATTTGTAATATCTCCCTCATTGTTATTGAGTTATCTGTTATTTCATTTGAGGGAAGGTAAAAAAAGGTGAAAAGTATCAATGTATGTAGACTCAACACAGGCCTCCATTCACCCTCAATCTTCCCTTCATCCTCTCCATTTCTTCCAAAACAATTAAATCCTAAAGTTTTTCTCATGCACTCATTTGGAAATTTCTCGGCTAACATAATCTTTTATTATAGGAGCTTTCAATCATACTTTATGTCGTAAATATTTTCAAACATAAAGCACATTTGTGAAGGTTGTCAATCGATGGCATCAATAAATCTAATACAAAGCCTTCTTTCCCTAATCTTCCATAGTGATCCTATTATAAGCCTTGTCTAAATCAATACCAGAGCACACATAAACTCCACTTTTCCCAAAATGTTTCTACAAACTCAAATATATATATATATATACTTCCAATGGTACACCTATGATACAAAATCAAACTTAATTTCTAACACCACCTCTTGTCTTAATATATGTCCAATACACTTCCTTACAACTTTCAAATAGCTTGATTATCCAGATGGTACAATTTGTAATATCTCCCTCATTGTTATAGAGATATCTACTATTTCATTTGAGGGAGGGAAGGTTAAAAAAAGGTGAAAAGTATCAATGTATGTAGACTCAACACAGGTCTCCATTCACCACCCATCTGCCCTTCATCCTCTCCACTTGCTCCAAAACAATTAAATACTTAAAGTTTTTTCTCATCCACTCATTTGGAAATTTCTTGGCTAACATAAGCTTACATTATAGGAGTATTCAACCATACTTCATGCTGTAAATATTTACAAACATAATGCACATTTCTAACAGTTGTCAATTGATGGCATCAATAAATCTAATACAAAACCTTCTTTCCCAAATCTTCCATAGCAATCCCATTATAAGCATTTTCTAAATCAATATCAGAGCACATATAAGCTCCTCTGCTTTTCCCAAAATGTTTCTTACGGACTCTAAAATAATACTTGCAATGGTACACCTATGGCACAAAATCAAACTCATTTTCTAGCACAACCTCTTGTTTTAATATATGTTCAACTACAATAATTTCAAATAGCTTGATTATGCAGATAGTACAATTTGTAATATCTCCCTCATTGTTATTGACTTAGGTGCTATTTCATTTGATGGAAAGAAGATAATAAAGTGAAAAGTATCAATGTATGCAGACTCAACACATGTCTCCATTCCCTCTCCACTTCCTCCAAAACAATTAAATCCTTACGTTTTTCTCATCCACTCATTTGAACATTTCTTGGCTAACGTAATTTTATATTACATATACTTTATGTCCTAAACATCTTGTAACAGAATGCATGCTAGTTGTCAAAAAAATTGCATTTTTTATAGATCTGTTTACTACTGATACTATCCTCTAACAGATAGGTCTAACAATTTTAAGACTTTTTTTATATTGCAGACATAAACCTTTCATTTGGTATTCAATTAATATATTTCTTTAGCAAGATTAGAAACTCTTCTCCATTTATTCTTTTTTCAATTTCTATTCCACTCTTTCACAGCAAATTTGAATTTTCCTCCATGCATGTTCGGTGCCTAGTTCTGTTTTGTGTGCTCCGCATTCAGGCCTTTCGTGCCATCCTCCTTTCTTTCTTTTCCTTCCACTCTTCAATAGCTCTTTAATATTTCAATTGTTATCTTATGCATTGTCACCATGTTCCAAGTCTCTTTGGAATTAACAGCCTTTTGAACATCATTGTTCCACCGTGGCCTCCACTTGCCACATAAATTTCCTCTTCTAGATTGTACAGAAATTCTTTTGCTACATTTTGACATGACTAGCCATCTTGACAAATGCATGTTTCCAATATCAGCATGCTTTATTTGCCATATAACTCTACATCTCATTTTCTTTCCTCCCTTTGAATTTCAAAATCATCTCTTACACTTCTCTGCTGCATGCATTATCTTCGGTATTTAGCGCATTCATCTAACAGCAGTCCCCAAAGGATAATACACAGTCATGTATTGGCCTCTATGTTCCAAGCTAACCTACTATTCATATCTCTTGAAGTAGCTTTGTCACCACCCATCTATGGATGGTACAAATTTCATGGTATACTTGATGCTGTGCAACAATATTTTGATGATGCACTACAATTGGAATAGGTGTCGGTTGCTGGACTCGTGTCAACAAACAAGGCCAAGCTAATGAAGAATCTTACAACATCAAGAAGCATTTCTTGACAATGAGGATTACATACACATTTCTCCACAGAGAAGGGGGAAGACAACATTTACTTCAGTAAATAATTAGAAATAAATGCAAAAGCTGGATAGATACCATCAGGTCATTTCTCTTGTTATCTGCTTCAGTATTTGCAGCATGGGTGTTCTCTGTCATAGTTGCATCTTGGGAACTGGACTGCTGTTCCCCTCCTTTCTCCTGCCTAGCAGTTTCCTCTGCTGCCTTTTTAGCTGCTGCTTCTTGTCTTGCCCTCTCTTCTTCCATTGAAACTCGGAGTGCAAGAGCCAGTTCAGGATCTAGGTTGGGATCAACTCCAAAATCAAAACCAGTGACACCACCAGCAGCTGCTGCAGCTGCTGCTGCAGCAAAGCCACTTCCACCTTCCCCATCTCCAGTAAATATAGGAGTACTGCTACATAGGGGCATATGAGAACACATACATATCTTCAGTTACAGGATTGCAAAACAAGGAAGAAATTCCAAGACTAACCTTATAAGCACATCAGACAGAGCATTGGGACCAGCAGGTACATGGACAATGTGACTGCTATCACTGTTATTTACAGAAGAAACTAAGGCTTCAAGCTTGTCTGGCTTGGCATCCTCATCTTCTCCAAAATCAACAATATCAAGGGCCACACTGTTTTTTTTTAACTTCCGTCCAATCATCTCCAATACCTTTTTGTCATGTTTGACAGGACTGCAAGTAAAAGAAAAAGATTTTCAAAGATGTAAATTTTAGAATATATACAAACAAAAATGAACCAAGTCACCGAAACGAGGCTTAACCTCCCAGCAAATACTATAATTCTCTGATGCTGCTTTTTGTTCTGACGATGCTTAAGAGCCAATTGAGCCACTTGAATTCCAGCTGCCAAGTTCATTTCACCACCTAACTCCAAGCCTGAACCAAGAGGAAAAACACATTTTAGCATGCAATGTCCACAAAAGGTTGGGGATGTGAGGGAGGCAAACTGAGAGAGAGTAGGCATATGAGTTGGTAAGAATGGAAAATCATTACTGATTAAAGTCAGTAGCACGCAATATTCAAGTTGAAAACTTTGCTTTGGAAGACATTACAGATGCATTTTCTTCTTCTACTACTCCTTTGGGTTTATTGGTAAGAGAGAAAATCATATTCATTGGATGCCAATGTAGGACCACTTATAAATTTCGATATCCAATACATAGATATAACTATCGGCTGATATTATAAATATAAGTTGTTATATATAGGTGTCAGCCATCGATACCAATATTTTTTAATACCACGACAATATCACAAAATGTTTCCGCACATAATATCGTGATATATCAACCGATATACTCAATATATGGATGATGTATCAATATTTCGCCAATACATTAGCTAACATGACCCTGTTAGCTTATGATTATCCGATATTTTTCCTTCCGATTTACTCAATAGGGAGCTGTATTGTCCAATATAATATAGCCATAACTGACACCAATACTGATATTTTCACCTATGATCCAATAAAAAAAATGCTACACTACCATATAAATTGAAGACTGACGTGTGAATTATAATTATTCCTTGTATTATATATTCCCGACTTAGTAAAATCTTGTGGCATCCTATGTCATCCCAAACTTGGGGCATAATTCATGGAAGTCAATTACTGAGTCACCCATATAACTTCCCTAACAGGGCAATGTAAGAGAATGCCATACAATGACACACGAGTATTTAATGATGGCAGAGAACACTTAATCCATAGATAACAAGATCATGAGAGAACACTCTGCATGTATTTGACTGATGACCCATGAAATCACCTCAGGAGGTGATATCTTAAGCATTTTCATGGCAATTCTTGAGACAAACCAGAGACAGCAGCACAGGTGACAATACATTGACATGCTATGCAACATCACATAAACAAATTAAGACAGTCAGTTGGCCATAATTCTATGGTGCTTCGTGCGAAGTCACATAGTTCATCACGTAAAGAATATGACATACATACGCTTCCATTTGATACAGGGAAATGGAAGGACTGGGAATGATAAAATATTTCATGCACATTGCAGTTAATGGAAATCACAGCGCTCACTGTTCAAATTTGGAAATCAAACATCGCATATTCCCTCATTTTTATATACAATGAAAGGGTGGGTGGAAATGTAAAAGACCAGAAGAGTGACCCACTGCCTGAGGCCTCCTATAGTTTGGTCTCTAGGAAGGATTCAATATAAATAACCTAACACTTGCAATGTAAAGAAGGTTTTTCCATGGCACCTCCATATCAAAATAAACAACCTTGCTAGTGCAGCAATGCTCACACTTTATAAAAATATAAATAATATTAAACCATTGCTATCAGTTTGAATTTAACCATTCGCCCTATATTTTATACCTCATTCCAATCCTTTTATTCCCATTAGCTAAGTTGAATCTACTGAACGATTTAGGCTACATTTGAAGATATTGAGAACTAGAGGAGTAAGGATTTTCAGGTCATTCCAATAAGAGAAAATATTATAACTGTAGGATAAAACGTATAGAACCTGAAGAACATGAATGAATCGTTGTTTATAAGAAGGATCAGGGTTCAGGAGGCATGGTATTGTTTTCTTTGCGTTTTGCAAGTTTGCTGGTTTCCTGCGTATTGCGGTCTTTTTTCTAATTTACTTTTTTATTTTTAAGATTTTAAAGAGGGATTGGACACCGCCTTGGTCTCTTTATAAATATATATTTACTTGGCTATCCCAATAGGGAAAAAATCCACTCATCTGAATGTAGTACAAGAAACCAAAAAAATTTGCAACACCGACAACAGGGAAACTTAAACGATTGAAACCAGTAAAAGATAGGGTATTGAGAAAATCAACCTAACAGCAAAGAAACATCACAGATATCAACCAAAAAGAGCATCAAAGTCTTCATTTATTATCAATCAATCTCCAAATTCATACGGGTCAATTATTATCAAACAAGTTCAAAATTCATCCTGCAATATCAATTCCAGGCATCTTAGTCAGGAAACCTAACCGTGCATGCAAGCCACGATCTTTCCAAGGTCACTGGTAGGAGTCACCAAAACACGTACCCCTTTCCCAGCCATTGTGAGGATTCCAACCGTATTCTCCGGATTATCCTGCCCACAAATGTCAATTAAAATATCAAAACTCGTTGGAAACAGGATCGAACTCTCACAAAAGCTTAAAACCTTAAAGCATCTACGGATATTGTAACATTTTTCAAACAAAACAGTGTGAACTAGAGTTTCAGAAACAAGAAACAGAGCGAAACCTGAGTTTTAGCACCACAAATAATATTGACAGCCTCAGCTTGAGCCTGAAATCTGTTAGGAGAGTAGTCACCATTCCGCATCCATTCCGAATTATCGATACAGATCATTGTTGCCTGATGTCATATCAAATGTGAAGAAATTACAAGATGAAGATGTAGACGTAAGAGTTTAAAACCCTAAATTTCATAAAATGCAATGGTAATAAAATAATCCACACCACGTCAATATGGACGAATCCAATCACATAGTATCGCTTACCTCGAGCACCATGTTTGCTGAGCAGAAACTCGAATGATCGAGAAAGGGAGACGAGAGAGAGAGAGAGAGAGAGAGAGAGAGAGGGTTTGCTTTCGGAGAGTAGAATTATGATTTTCTTGCGAGTCAGGTTAGGAGTGCCGTAAAGCTGTTTGTGATCCAATGTGGTGCGCCTCATCAAAATATTATGAATCGGCCCAGATTCAGGCCCATTTTCTGGCCCAGATTCAGGCCCACGATGGATAATATTTTTTTGTCTCTCTTATATCCCACTATTTTATCCAATTTCATTTTTTTTTAATTAAACATTTATTCATGCAATCCATGACAATTATTTGACAACGGTTGTTGATGCCACCCTCATGGTGTCGGCCACACCCCACGGCATCAGCAACCCACCATTGGTACCCCACTTCGCAACAATGGCTGCTCGCCCTCACCAACAGATAGCCACCCAACTACCAGCCACTAGACACCCACCTCTAAGTTTGCACCATTCGCAAAACATTGGCACTTGCTGGATCGATGCACTAAAGTGTGAGATTAAGAAAAGCATCGGGGACGACACACGCTCGACCAAGCACTCAAGCATTTGATAGGGAGAATATTGGTGCATGAATAACACATGATAGTGACTCAAGTAACGTAGCGCAAAATAAAGTGTGTGGTCGGTATTTGACTTATAATGCCTAGTTTTCGTCCAATTTAATTTGATATTATTAGCATATTTTGAGTATATTAAAATTAATTGTGCAATATGAATTTGAATAATATTTGAAGTAAGGAAATAGTTTTAGGTCATGAAAACTTGTTTATATAAAAGTATGTTTATAAAGAAAAAATATAAAAATTTGTATATGAATTATGCATATGGTATCCATACATTGTGTTTTAGGTCAAGCTCTATCTTTGTTATTCGATTCAACATATGACCTTTTCCGAGTAGGAAACTTTGTGTTTAACCTTTTCGAGTGAAAATTTTGAATTGTTTTGTCAGATAGTAAAAGTTTTGGACTTGTGATATAGAAATCCTCCCTGACTTGTATTTTTATGAGAACTATTACAAGAAATTGAACAAAACTAATATATTCGGATATCGTAATGTATTCATACAAATTTTATAATTACACCTGTCATCTATAGGTGGTAAAAATAAATGGTGTTTGTCTCCATCTATAGGAAAAAAATATGTAAACAGTCTGCCAATGGGTTTAAATAGTAATTTATGGGTTAAGATTTCTGAGAGTACGGATAACCTTTCTTTAAAGTAAATATTTTAGTTTTTGGTTCTCCAATTTGTATATGTTTTGGATTTTTGATACATTTTACTTGTATTTGATTTCAGATATTCAAAACTTGATTTGAAATTTGCAGACTTTGGTCGACATTAAATTTGGATACCGGATTTGGTTGATTTTGTATATTTGGTTTATTTGACTTTATTTTGGATTAAAAACTTTGCATACAAGATCATATTTGGACTTTTTGTTGGTTTGCCACACTTGATGCTTAGATTTCGACATTCATGGATTTTATATTAGTTTATTGATTTATTCTTTCGCTCTAATTAT